>JAHWXV010125622.1:0-11255 GCA_024586415.1 Phrixothrix hirtus | reverse complement strand
AAATATAAAATAGTTGATTTTTTATTTTTTTAGTTCGATTTTGATAAGCGTAAACTATTTTGATTATTTATTACAAATATTGTTCCAATTATTCTTCAATTAACAATTAAAGATCATTTAAAATGAAACACCTGAAATTCAACAGGATACCATAACAAAAAGTAAGAAACCAGTAATGAATGACTCTTTTCTTTTTAGTTTTGTTTTATTAAATAGCTTAGCGTTCGCAGTATTCAAACAGAATTTTTCCTAAAGGTTTATTTTATCGACACAAAAGACATACGTGCAAAGTTAGTTAATTTATAAACTACTAAATTACGGTATGTAGAGATAAATAGGAGTAGTTTCTATACAAAACATACTTTAGTAATTAAGAATGTAATTATAAAACATTAACAAAATTATAAACTGCTTCATTTAAAACATAACTCAAAAATTATAATTGAAAAAAATTGGAATATTATTACGAGTATTATACATTCTTCCTTGCAACCGATGCAGCACGCAACATAATGCTCCATACAAACGTATTTTGAACAATTATGGGATATAAATATTGACTTTCTGTCTTTGCACAAATAATATCGGCCTCTCTTACTCATTTCTGCGGGATTTTGATTTTCAGAACCTTCTAGAGATTTTATTTCCAAGGTTGAATGGAAAAACGAATCACTCGTGATAAATGCTTGTTCAAATTCTTCTTTGCACGTGTTCTTTCATCAGTGCTGCACCAAGATTTCTGACGAAAGGTCTTCTCACCTTGCTTAAACGTGAATCACCTACACCTGACCTATGAATGACGAACACATTGATGCCTGCAATGTTTAATACTCCATAAAGGATGACCATAGGACACCGTGGTGTATTTCTTGATACATTGTAAGATGAACACAGCTTATTCACAGAACCGACTCCGCCGTTTGTCGCATTACTAAAACTTATCATCTCAGGCTTTTCGGATTCACCTATACTTTCATCTATAGCAATATCACTATCGATACTGGATACAAGCAAAACACATTTATTTCTTTTCGAAACTTACGATAATAATGACATACGTTCACTAAATGCAAATATAGAAGTATATTGCTTTCAATTCTTTGGTGTTACCAATTTTGGAGATATTTCTCTCCTATTGCTTTCCATGGTTGCAATGATAGTAACTTTATGTTCTTCCATCATTTTCTTTACAATTTTGTAAGTTGTAAATCATCGGTCCATGGTAACATTGCGACCGGTTCCGGATAAGAATCAGCACATAGGTTCTACAACTGCAGCTGTAGAATTATCTAATTAGAAGGTTCCATCGGATTGAACACTAGAATATATTTCTAGATGACCCGTATAGTATGTCCTAGCGCCTACCGTTGAAAATACTTTGATGCCGTATTTATTTGGCTTGTTAGGAATATACATCCTAGAATTACAACGATCCCTGAAAACTTAAAGCATCCCATCAAGAGTAAGATATTCTCCCAAGAGTAACAGTTTTTAATATTATGATAAGATGCTTCAAAAATATCACGCACTGAAGCTAATTTGTCTTCTACTTTTCTTTGAGTCCGAGTATCGGTATTATTAAGTCGAAGATACCTTAGTAGAGTCTGAAATCTTCGAATACTCGTTGTAGCAAGAAATACCTCTGTACCCATCTCATCAGTTGACCATAATTCTAAAAGGTTTAATCTCCCGTCATGCGAAACACCCGCTAAATATAAAAGGCGTAGAAGAGCCTTAGTTTCAATAATATCGGTTAGTTTAACATTAAGTTTATCCGATAAACTCGACTTTAGCTTTTCCATATATAAATTAGTATTTAAGACAATAATATTTAGTAATACTTTATCAAATATTTTTAGCCAACAATCTAGTGGGGTGTTTGTATGTTTTGCTTCGCAAATAACACCTGGTAAACGAGGCGCTATATTATAACATTGCGTGCGAACATTGAATGTGGGACAATCTTTAACACACTTAGTGCCATCTTTTCCAAAATAATGTTTCGATCTACTACGATTATTACTTAAATCGTAGGCAATTTCTTCTAAAATGTTTCCATCATCTTCTTCGAGAAATACTTATTCTGAATTATATTACAGTGAATCAGTAATTTCAATTTGATTTCGAGATCTACAGGGTTTTCTCATCATAGATCAATAGAAAATCATAAGAAACGCTTAACCCTGGGTTTCCGGGACGCTCAGCCTCAGACTTCATGGTGAAAATTTACCGGATATTAAATCGCGTATATCTCGGTACTGGTTGATCTAAGCTAGTGATGTCCATTTGGAATTATAGGCAAGATCCTTTTCTATCATTTCCCTGTTGACTTAGTTACGCTATAACCAAAACTAAAGAAGTTAGAGGATGCTAAAGATTATGTAAGTGAATTTTCCGTAACTTTCTACGATACTTCTAGTAGAAAAAATGGTTTTAACCTCAAAATCGTTACGTAAAAAATGAAGACCATAACAAGGTCTTTCAAATATGAAACTAACTGTTTTCTCTACGATGCACCGTTACGGAGATATGCCGCTTTAATTAGCTAAACTCACATATTTTCCCGAATTTTCCGGGCAAAAGTTGAACTTACAGAGAAAGTTTGGGCATCAAAGTTGCAGAGAATGATATTTTTTTATGAATCAAGGTAAAAAATTGATAATAATCATAATATTTATATTTTCATTTAAATTGTACTAAAGAACATAACTAAATCACTATTTCTAAATTGTTACATTAATATTCATCTTTCGTAGTGATAGACTTTAAAGGTCAGAGTCGTGAGACATCTAAATCACAGTCATCTATCAAATTTTGTTCCTCGTTGACGAGTGGCACAATACTGCAGTTTTCACCACTACAGTGCTTACATGCAACTGAGCACGAAAGACCTGTCTTCCTGCATCCACAAGGTGCTCCGCAAGCTGCTCCGAAATTATTCATTTTACAACTTCAGGCAAAAAATTTCATTAGGTGCTAATGTGCTAAGGTGCTAAGGTGCTGGGTCTAACTCTGTTGTTATTGATCCCAGACCTTCCACCCCCATTCTGTAAGCTCCATCGAATTTCCCAGCCAAGTTTGCACTTGCAGATAAACTCTTTTACTATGAAACCTCGCTGCATCTGGTGAAGGAGGTAAAGAACATAGATTCACTTTCGTTTTCGTCGCACACTGGATGAATTTTTTTAAGCGAAGTGTGGAAAGTGAATATTTGCAATTGACTCCATTATACAGAACTGTGAAAATCGTTTGATCCGCTGCTTCGATGGATTCAGTTCTACTGAATGGGTTGTTGAAAATGTTGACAGTAGATTGCAGACTTCTGCTGTCCTTGAGCAACGCCACTAGTTTCTATTTTCCTTGAAAGTAAGGGGTAGAAGTGGTATCACATCTACTAAAGGCGTGATGGAATAGGATGTAAAGTCTTAAATCGGGATATTTCAAAGACTGCGGTGAATAAATGTGTTCCGGAGTTTTCTTATGGCTTGGTTTTTGCAAGCACGTGTTATGCTTATCATCGCCCAAAGCAACAAGCAAAACTAAAAGATCGATGTCTTCGCCAATTACTATAGAAAAGGCATACTCAGAAGATCGTTGAAGAGCAGTCTACTATTGAGCCATCTGAATATTCAAAGCCCTGTTGAGCCTCTTAGCCGGCAGCCTCGAATTCACGTAGAAGAAAACCAATCAAACGATGCTTGCTGCTGTCGTTTGACGAAAAATCTTCCTGTGAGGCTTAAACGATTGTTGTTATGTCGAACTCAATTCCAGGAGAGGTGTACCTGGAAGAGCGACGTAATATTTCAGTAGATTTCGTTTCACCGTTATTCAAATCTGCCTCGTATCCATTGAAAATCACGGCCGCTTACCCACCAAGGTAATTTCTTCGCGGGTATGCGAGGTATTTTCCGCACATCTCTTCCATGGGCATTTTCTTTTGCCACCTGACCTTGTGAAGCACATATCCTCCGTCTAAGACGTGGTGGCAGTTATTACCCCATGAATCTTTTGAGGGCAACGATGTGAGTGCATCGTAAAAAGAAGATTTATTTCTTTTTCGCATGCCACATTCGTCAAAGAGGGACATAGGGTAAGGCGAGAACTCGTACTTCAGATAATTGCGTAAATCTTCTGTTGTAGGTTCAGAAATCGCTTTCCTATGGAAAAGTAGCATTAGATTGACTGCAACTACTGTGTCTTTTATCTGCATTTCCGCTGTCATTATGGACAGTGGTTTCACTGCTCTCTTGCGTTCAAATTTGAGAAATCCAAAGGTGTCATTCGTCATATTACTCATCATTCTCTTGCCATCCTTTTCAACTTCGTGACAGTTAATTGTTTCATCGCCTACAATTCCCGCACCAAGTGAAACCATTTGTGGAGTATTGGGAAACGGGTTGTGACCGGCAAACCACGAGACTAATTTTTTCACATCTTCGTTGTTTCTTTTTACGCGTGCTTGTCGCATGTCGACATGTTGCTTTGGAGCTCTGTCTATAAATTGGAGAAAATACCTCGAACTGCTCACAAATATTTATTAAATTGAACATGCTTAAAGCCCATTTGCATTTTCAGTTATCCATCGTCCAGGTACTGTCACATACTCGCGAGACTTCGCAAGGCGCATGACTGTTTGTTCGGTTGTTTGATATGGAGGTATACCAGAGAAGTGTTTTTTGCTCCTTCTGCTTGTAAAATATCCAACTTCGGTGAATCTGTGATATTCCATGGGTGACATTTTCTGCTCCATCGGAGCTACATCCTGCAAATACAAATGTGCGAATTTCGTGTAATTAAATTGTCCACTAAAATGAAAGGAAGGCAGCACCTTCCGAATCGTTGTTGTGCGGAGTCCAATTTCCCATACGCTCAGCTTCTAAAACTGTTTCAGGAGACAAATTATACGACAGTATTGCACCCATAGTTTTGCAGTTGGTCCTCTTTGTTCGAATTCTTCAAGTGTCTTTTCGAGCAATTCTGAACGATGAACAAAAGGCTTTCCAATACGTAGGTCCTATCGACGTTTCCAGGTGCATCGTCGAGGTATTGACGCGTTTTGTTGAACAAAGGCTCTTCTTCATCCAGGTAGCCGAAGACGATCTTTGCAAGAGACAGATTTGTCAAAATGTGCGCTCTAACGGCTCTGGCGTATGCTTTGCCGAGTAACATTTGTGCTATCAATCCTTCAGCGTAAATTTTGCTCCACAAGCTCTCCAGTCCGCTGCCTAACATAATGTTGCCTATTACGCCCATAAACGAGATAATAAGATGGAATCGACAAAGACAAACTACTATGTTTCTCAACTCAGAATTCGCAGGAGCAAATGCAACAATGTCTCTCGCTTTCCAGTATAATTGCTGACGAACTTGGTTTTTTGTGCCCTCAAGTTTCCTGCCTTGCAGGCGTGCAGGAGGGTTGCATGTATTGTCGGGTTGTCAGTGGGGGGTGAGTTTATAAATGATAGATACAATATCCTATCTTTTTCAGGAAGCATTCAACACCAAGTAGAACTTTCGCTATAAAACAATGTGGACAAGCAGCTTTTACGATAGCGTATCCAATTGATATTACTTTTTTCTCCCATTGGAGCTTGCTACTTTTCCTTTTACTAACTCGGGAACGTTTTCTTTAACACCATCTATGAAGTCCGTAGTTAGCGGGTATTAATCCATTGGATAGAGCTTTGAATGAATTTGTTCTCTTACGATGGCCCCTGCTTCGCGAACTGTTCTTTCTCTTTCAGCGATCTAGTCATTTGTTCTACTAGAATACCATGTTTCGGTGAGCAATTTGCGTTCAGTCTCTTTGAAACACAATACAATCGCTGCCCATCTCACCTTATAAGTCAAAACTTCGTCACCATAATTGGCAACGTGATTGTTATATCGCAAGGTCAGCATTTTTCAGGAATTTCAGAAGCGAGATGCGTTATTGTAAATTGGCAGTGATCAGAGTTCTCTTCAAGGTAAGAGTAAACATACTCCATAGCAGTATCGATCTTCGAGCTGCGTCCTGTATGACTTTGGGATCCTGTATCCTTCCTGCAAAGTTTTGTAGCACAATTTAGATGGTGGCGAGCCAGAACTGAACTAAATCAACATCTTTTATCCTGGATATGATTTCCGAATTTAGATTATCGTCACGGTTGTACAATAGTTCCATAAGTCGATCTTTTACGGAAGATGTTTAAACGGTACGCACGTTTTTCGAATTAATATGGGCTTTTCCTGTCCTTTAGCAAATGAAACATATATCCCTGCTTAATTACGGGACGGCTTCTTCGGAATAACATGATGGGCCCGGCTGGACGAGGTCGTCATCTTGTCTCTCAAAAACGACCGAAAAAATAATTTTTAGTTAAAATTTTTGTTCTCGTATGGCGCATGTAATACGTAATAAATAAGTAGATAATGATATTATATAATGAATGAGACTGTCCATTAAATACAGAGGTGGAGAGTGCAATAAATATTTAGGTAAATTTTAGTGTTTTTGAAGAGTCTAAATTCAGTTCTACTTCAGTTCTCTGCCTCATAAATTCTTCATGGAGAGCCAAATTCTACAGAATTAAACCTTCTGTATGATAGCCGTCATTAATCTACACGAAGACTGCGTTTTCACGCTACTTGCAATAAGAAAGTCTAACTATTTTTTTAATAACGTAAGAATATCCAAATATCATAATCCAATTGTAAAGTCATTGACTAGAGAAATATTTTCGTAAAATTAAAAATTAATCCTAGTAAAAAAATAATACCTGAAATATTCTGGCCCTCTACTTGCGGCAACTCGAGCATTGCGTCCGTCGCAGTACAGTTTGTAGCATCTATTATGAACAATTATGGGGATGCTTTCATCACTCACTAATTCGAGATTCGCAGCATCACCTCTGATTGAACGTATTACAACCATTTTGCGCTGAGCTGTTGCACCCAAGCTATACTTATCGTCGTTAAAATTTTTGTTGCAGATTGCACAAAAATCCGTTTTCACAACTTGCAATTCTCCCCCCAAAATTCGCACAGCAATGCCTAAAGTATCCGAATTTACCGGAAAAATCGAAGTCAGGGTGCCACTAGAAATCATGGAATAGAAACTTAGCTTTGAAGTCCCAGCGACCCATATTTATACCTAAGTTAAGGACAGCTGCTGCCAGCGTGGTGAGGGTAATCAGATGAGGCTATTACAGCCAACGCAAATTCACATTAGAGGTCGTTCACATTAGTTTACAATGACATCTTAAATAATAAGGCAGCAATTCAAAATAAATTGAAAATTTTTGTCTAAGGTAAGCCTGAATTGCTAAACTATTACATTATTATTTTAAATGAATATGTTGAAATGAAACATTTACATTTAGAACATTTCTTCGATATAGGTTTACCTAGATTTTTTAGTGGTTCTATATATATTGCTTATTCTCATGCTTTCATCTGTATTTTCGTTATATAATGGAATTTAACCCACATTTCCTTTTGATATTCTACTTGATAGAAATTTCATGCCGAAATTATGCCTAATATTTTTCTTTGAGCCATATCTCTGTAACGGTGCATCGTAGAGAAAAAACTTAGTTTAGATTTGAAAGATTTTTTTGTTTTACATTTTTTACGTAATGATTTTGATGCTAAAACCATTTTTTCTCTTAGAAATATTATAGAAAATGACGGAAAACCCACTTAAATAATCTTTAGCGCCCTCTAGCTTCTTCAATTTTGGTTATAGCGTAACGACGTCAACAGAGAAATGATATAGAAGGATCTCATCTATAATTCTAAATGGACATATCACTAGCTTAGATCAACCAGTACCGTGATATACGCGATCTAATATCAGGTAAATTTTCACCATGAAGTCTGGGGCTGAGTGTCCCGGAAACACAGAATTAAGCTTTTCTTATGATTTTCTACCGATCTATGATGAGAAAACTCTGTAGGTAGTTCTAATGAACTATGATCACATTTTTCAATAAAATTATGGTCTTCAATTGAATCAGAATCGCTAAAATCGTCAATTTTATTGTCCGTCGGAACATCTTCATGCAATTTTTGTAACTGCTGGTAATAATCTTTATACAGATACGTTATAAGTAAAATTCGTTACTAAAAAGACAAATAAATATATGTATGTATGGAATGTATTTTAACGATTTACTATAAACTACCATAAAGTTGTTACGCGAGTGAACCGGTTGGGTCTATTAAACCCGTAATTCCTTGCTGTCCACAACGTGATGATCTAACTGAACATTCTTTATAGGTGACCCAAGCTTTCTCTACACTGATGGGGTACACAAAGCACTAATTTTAATTTATACGCCTAATATAATTAGGTTTGGTTTTATCCGGGTCTAATAGACCCAACTCGTTCACTACAGGATTAACCAACCGATAACACCACTTTTGCCCACTTCAAAGCATTTGAAACAGTTCATATCCATTGTTTCTAATTATATTTGACATCAGGGATACAGCGATGTATCGAAGCTTCATCAACTATAATATAAAGCTTAAACAGTTTCATGCAATATTCCGAAGGCATTAAACAATTAAGCTTTTGGTCCACTGTTCACAAACGCAACATCTATCGTGAAAAAAGCTTTTTCAAGTGCGAATCATCATATGAAATGGAAACTACCAATCGACAAGTTTGGACCGTCCACAATTTTAACCACCTTCACTCAACGACCTGCCAACATAACAACATGCTCTTTTGTAGTTATTTCTAGTGTACGGGCATTTTTTGGCCTTCAAGAATACTTAGTATCTCAAATGCACATACGAGATTAAAGAAAATCATTAAACCACTTGTGAATCGGTTTAGTTGATAGACCGGAGCCTGGATTACATTTAGATACAATTAGATATCAGACCTTTCCCTTACTATGGAGTGCTTTATATTTTAGATTGATTGATACAACTTAAATGCCGTCTCAGTTATAGTGTTGACATTTTTACTTCAGACATTGAACACTTGAGTGTGTTAATTCTTCTTGAATAGCTAGCGTTCCACTTGACAACCTGAAACTACATTTCTTGGGTGTGACATCTGTGAAAATAACTGGGGAATACACTTACGAATTGCTAGTTAAATATATCTACAAAAATTTAGATTTATGGAAACCTTTTTAATAATGTCTCTAAATACGACATTTATTTAAATTTTTGTTGATATGAATGATTAATTTAATTTTCGCTTAATATGAAATTAACCTACTGAAGCACTATACTTTCTTGCAGCTCCATCTTCAAAACCAAAATGCAAGACCTTTCATTCCTTATGACAGGAAGCTAACTGGGTAGGATACTACCAGTCTATATATTTGGAAGAACCAGAAATAACACAAGTTTAAAGAACCAAGTTTGAAAAATACTAAAGTACGCCCTTTTACCCTAATGAAGCTATATTAATCATTGAATCTGTTTTTATTTAATTGCTGTTAAACAAATTTAAATAAAACAAATAGATAGAAATTTTTATATAAATACACAAATAGAAATATTTGTAGGCGAAAGAATCCAACATTATTAAATAAAATTTACTAGTTAGTAAATTACTTAATTAATGAAAAGCAAGAATCTGTGTTTCGTACAGCAGGAAGCAGTATGTGACCGGTTTCGGGTTTATCAGACAAGCGCAGCAACCTTGACGAAGAGACGTAAATCCTGAGTCGTGTCGTTTTAACATACAATATATTGATCAAATGTCGTCTATAAAAGGATATTGTGAAGCAAGCATTGGAAACTAAATTGACCTAATGCACAATAAAGTTGAAATAGACATTGTTTTAAATTAAACAAATCGTAAGGAAATATAAATTTTATGTAAAGCTTGAGCTTTTAAACTACTTAATAGCAGCAGAACCATGAAAGAATTACATAAGTTGAAATTGGTCTTATAATTGCATTAAGTCGCTTTAGTTAACAGTTTCCTATTTTTGCTTCATAATATCTTTCCATTGATGACATTCTACAAGTACATTGTAAATTTAAATAAATTCAGATAACGTCCTTTACTTACGTTTTAAATTGAAAAGACTAAATTAATATAATCGACTGCATTATTTTTAATAGAAACATCCTATATTTAACATCTTGTTATAGTACTTGACCACCATTTCGCACTCTAAAATTACTACATTGGACAATAGCGAAAAAATTGCAGGGAAATCGATTTTCCTCTAACATCGTCAGATTTCAAGGAAATCGTAATAAAGCGTTACAGGCGAAATTACAGTAATTTTGATTAAAATCTGAAGGAAATTATATTATTTATATATTTATATATTATTTATAATACACACGTGGGTTATATTAACGTACGCTATGGGATATTGATATCTTTCCAGGCTACCTAATTGTTTTGAAGCAATAACTTTTGTATGTGGTTGCGCGAAAAGATGTTAGTATACCTTCTATGCGATCAATTTTGCCACAACGTTACAGTCCTATGTTATTCACTTACTACTTCTTCAAAAAGAGTAAGGCTTATAATATTATTTTCGTTGTCAAGTAAGTGAATTAGATAAGAAAAGCGCCCCTCATTAATATTATCTGAATTGTGGAATGTGTACTTTTGGGAAGTTAAAAAAATAAACGCAAAATTTCAATGCTATTTGCTCTTCTAATAGTATAAGGGGAACCAACCAATCATGTAAATGGTTATTATTCTCATATAGTCAAAATTACAGGCTTAAAGGGAAAAGATAGGGTGAAAATTGTATACTCTAATATCCTGTTAGCAATTAGGCCCGTCTCACACAGTATCAATTTACCTGTTCTCATTCCCACTCTCTGAAACATTGAGATTAGAGGAGGACTAAAGCGTTGAAGAAGTAGAATTGCATGCTTCTTCCCCTAGATTTGACCTCGAATACTTAGTCCAAAATCTGGTGTGAGACAACACACGACTTTCTTTTACACATTTTAAATTTAATTTCCTATAGACCTAAATTGTAAACTCTAAAATTAATTTAAACGCATAAATAATTCATCCATTTATAATTTCCTTTATGCATGTACTAAGAGCTTTATAATTAAATTTTGAGCCCATTTAAAGCAAAAACAGTTTATAGATTTAAATAAAAAGTAATGCACACAAATCATTAAAATATTAGTTTATTTTTATTTTGAGGACAATAATTGGAACGGTCATCCATCCAAGTTACTCGCCAGACAAAACGTTTCTTAACTCTAGAGATTTTTCTCAATAACTCACTTCAACGAATTTTCTCAGAGAAACTAATTAGTTCATG
>JAHWXV010125610.1:0-19295 GCA_024586415.1 Phrixothrix hirtus | reverse complement strand
TATATATATATATATATATATATATATATATATATATATATATATAACAGTTTTAATTAATAATCGCTTACAAAAGTATATCTATCGTAATCTTTTATAAACGGTTTGACTCAATCCAAGAAAATGTTTTATAATCGTATCAAATTAAGTTATTTAAAATAATATTAGAGAATTTATATGAAAAAAGCAAAACAAAATAATTGAATGTCTTAAAATAATAGTTAATAATGTTTTATATCGGGTTGCCTAGCATCATCAATATAATGTTTCCGATAATGTCTTTAAATACTATGGTTATTTATTATATTTAGCATTTTCTCTTTATTCCACAATTTATTATCTTCAGAGGATTATCATGAAAATTAATAAACGTGATGCAATTCTATTTAGGATTGAAGAATTACATTAGTCGCATATCATTCTAATTTTTTCAAAGCGATGTTAGTTTAAGGTCAGCATAAATGTTATAATTTGAAAACGCTAACAAGTACATTCTACACAGAAAAAAGTATGATCATAATATTAATGAAACATGAATCATAGGTAGCTTTTCATTAATATTATAAAACATTTCATTAGTTTAATGAAATTTTATTCATTAATCAATTATCAAATTCTTTAGTTGAATGAAGATGTGTATAGGCTAGTTGCCTAAATAAACTTAAATTTATGTCAAATTGTCTTTAATACAATGAAACTATTCCTTTGCGCAACAAATGTTTTCATTGTATTTATGAATTTGTTCTTGATATTTTAATGAGATCATACAGTGAATTCGCACTAATACGGAATAATAAAGCATGGAATTATTCCATTCAATTAACATATGTTTTCTTTAATGTTACACAGGTATCGTATTTCAAGTATAAAGAGTTCATTTTACTAATTATAGTGGTCATTTATCCAACAGTTATGATAATAAATCTGTTCAAATGCTTGCCGAACGGTCCCGGGATTAACAGAATCTTTCTTACTGCATTATTGTACAATAAAGCAACACAACAATAGGGTGTTGAATTTTTGTTTTGGTGTATATACTAGTGCTCTTTAAGTAATATAGCAGGTAACGTTCTGGATAATTCGGGGCCAGGAGGTGTAGCGGGGCGTGTAGATGCAAGAGGGTATTGCGGGGCGAGAGGCAGTGTAGAGTTTCCCCCTCTCAGTTTTTTAAGAGTGAGATGCAGTAATAGGTTTTACAATAGTGCGAGAACGATGAATTACGTATAGGGTAAGGGACGGTTTTGCTAGCATTAGGGAGTGGGAGTGTCTTACTATAAGAGCTTTTCTGAGAGTTGTTTAGAGTGAGCTCGAAGAATCGAGTTAAAGAGAGGGCGAGAAAAATGAAATCATGATATTTAAAGGGGCATGTCTAAATGAATGATAGTCGCCAGTAGGTAATAAAGAGGCGTGTCTTGTTACTAAGAACAAAATGGCGCGCCCACATGAATTTAAAATATATATTGGTAAAATAATAGTAAATTTAGAAAGAGAAGAAGAACAAAATGGCGTGCCGATAATTGAATATTAAAGAAAGGGGAGTTTATAAAAGGGTACGGTGCTCAGGTGTTGCGCAATTCGTTTAGATGCGATTTCTAGTGCGCGCACTTAAATTAATTACGCGTAGTTTGCATAAGCGTTGATTGATTGTTGAACTTTAATTGTTTTTAAATTGATATGCATGTAAGTAAGTAAATAAGTAAGATAGATGGATAGAGAGACATAAGATTGGTTAGAGAGAAAAGGAAAGTTTTTCTTATGCTTCTTCTAGTAATAAGACGTGTTCCATAACTAACTAGCTAATAAATGATTTTAAAGACTTTATTTTTTCTATCTAATTTTGCTTTATTTAAAAATGATAGGTATTTTGCTTCGAAATTAGAATTTCTAGTGTCTTATTAGAAAATGTAGATTTATTTACATGAAAGGAAAGAAGCTTAGAATTAACATTTAAATTATCAAACTTCTTACATATTACCCATAAACCTAGTTTATCCTTTGACTTTGCAAAATTTACGTGAAGTTTATGTCAGGAGTTGATGGTATATTCCCCCCTGCGACTTCTTGAAAGTGGCTGACTGTTCTGCTTGTAGTGATGTTTTCTTCTATTTACTTGTTTTCAACAAGAAAGGACCTGTAAAATTTCGAAAGATTTAATTATTAGAATTAATTATTCCTAAATCTACTTCTCTAGGGATACAATTTGAAATTTAAAATTTTTGCTTAAAAATTTACCTGGAATTCTAGTTCTTCCCACGTACCCTCAGTCTAGATTCCAATATGTTCAAAACATGACACTGTGTTCAAGTTAACGGATAATAATGAACAAGTTTGTTTTCATTTGTCTAAGATGGTAAATTTACGCGTCCTCTTCACCTCTTCCCCCCATGTCACGCCTGGTTTACTTTATTACGATAAAGTAAGAGTATATGTGTTGGTGTTATGAACATGACTATTAGTTATTAGCTTACTTTTGATAAATTCAGAAGCAAAAATTCATATTCTATAGTTTTTTGCTGAAAATTTAATAAAGGTTTTAAGAGAGAGAATGGCCGATAAAAACGCTTACGACTTATTTAACATGAATTATTATAAATAAGCAACATTAGTAAATGAAAAGATCTGTCACAGCGGCGTGAAAGAAACCTTATTTGCCAACCTTAATGTAAATAACATAGAAGGCCGGAATAATAATATGGGAGAAGCAACTATTACTGCTACTACTACTACAACTACAACTGATAAGAGGAACAAAGAGGTGAATAATCAGCACGATGATGATAATGATTCTACTAATACGTGTGTTAACGATTACAATGCTTATTATGAACAAAAAATAAACAGTTATTGTACGCGCTGCAAGGTGCTAGAATTGAATATCTGCTAAATTATATTAGACATCGATTTCATGACTACAAAAGTAATAATATTCAGCGAAAATATGTGGAAATAGATTATGCGTTCGCTACGATTTAAATCCAATAATTCGATTGGGTCACGTAAATTACGATGTTAAACGTCGGCAGCGACAACAGCAACAAGGTGTCATTGCACTGACCAAGAAAGATTGGTATGCCATGGTAGTGCGTTAGAAACTAATTAAAGCTAAAATAAACGACATCGAAATGCGTGCGAGAGAACGTCCTCAAGAATACGTGTTTTCTATAATGATATCGGAATCTATAACGTTCGCTTTAAGTGAGACTGCGGGCATCGCGATAGAAGAGAAGTTAGAAAACGCTACTGTAGTTGTTCTTAAATTTACTAAAAATGAAATTAACGTGCTATTTTTTCTAAATAACGGTTACGAACGTGAAATGTTAACTAAATTGGCAATGTTATTTTACATAATAACGTGCATTATTAGATCATTCGTGGCTCTGAATCGGTCCGAGGTTATGAAAACTTCTTCGTTGTTAGTGTTACCTCCTAAATGTTGTAGCTAAGCTACAGTAAATAAAATTGGATGAAGGTAGCACTAGCAATAAACACATAACTAAATGTAAACTTGCCGATTTAGGGACTAAATTTATATCGTACGTACATAATGTTGCAGTTTGTGAAAGAGCAAGTCAACGTAACGCGATACTTGTAAATATGTTAAATTTGTATGAAACCTATCTTGTAGATTTATTTAGAGATAACTTAAATGCAGAATATTTTTAAGAGTAAAATTTTTGTTTTGTACGTATATAAGTATATAAGTAAGTAAGTTTAGTGATGTAAGATACAATCTCTGCTTATTAAAAAATGATTCTAAAATGTATGTTATTGTCGTTGTACTTATGTACGTATACATGCCTTCATAAATCAATAATAATAAACACTTAAAGATTTTCGGTTGTCATTATTTCTGTATGTTAATTATAAAAATTTATATGCAACGATCATGATTTTAGTATGTATAAATAGGTTCATTAGAATAAAATATCCTCAGAATGCTTCTTCGCAACGAGAAAAGTACGTTTACTTCTATTACAACTACTAGTGGTCTTAAGATCAATTCAAGAAAGGGAAAAAGTGGTGGCGGCCTTGTAAACAGTACAATTGATAAGTTGCCTAGTGAAATACATTTACCAGAAGATAATTTCTGCGGTCCGGGTACCAAATTAGGGAAACACCTGAAACGTCAAGATAAAGGAGACAATGAGTTGGATGAGGCGTGCAAATTACACGACATAACGTACAGAGATAGCAATAACTTGAGAGGTCGCCATCAGGTAGATAAAATATTACAAGAAAAGGCGTGGCAGCGTGTCAAGTCAAAAGACGCTTCTATTGGTGAAAGGGCAGTTGCATTATCTGTAGCAGCAATTAAGGAAGTGGAACGTAAAACTGACATGGTTTTTAAAAAGTATAAAAAGAGTAAAAAGCTGTGCAGGAGAACTAAAAATACAAGGTATAAAAATAATTAAATTTAAATCTAAAATTCTGAAGAATACTAAGCAGGCGTTCCGCGGAAGAAAAAGTAGAAATGTTAGTGTCAAAGGCGTTTCTAGTTTAATAAAAATGGTTCTAAATATCGCTCGAGCCGTAATTAAAGAGTCAGGTGGAAAACAAAAATTGCAAGTACCTTCAGTAATACCGTTACCAAAAACCGGCGGTATAATTCCTTTGATAGCTTTATTTTCTGGACTTTCTACGCTTGTACCGCTAAGTGGCGATGCTGTGGCGATTGCTAAAATCGTAAACGGTTTAAAGGATGCAAAAAGGCTGCAAGAGAAATCTAGTAGATGCAATAGAATGATACAAGCGATCGCCATAGGAAACAAAAGGCCCTGCCTGAATTTAAAGCCTTATAAGACTGGAAGTTCTCTTTACTTGAAACCTTACAATTCCGCTTTAAAAAACTAGAAAAGTTACCCCGAAGAGATTTAACTGACATGAATTACGCGATAAGTTACCGATTACGAAATCTAGATTCAAAGAGAGCGGAATTGTAAATTTAGATTTACAATCCGGGGTAAGCAGTCACTAGGAGGCGTATCATAGAAATCGCCATAAAGTATACAGTTACGACAGTTTTAACGATTTAAAGCCGCTTAAGGAAATTAGCGCTTATTTTCGGGGATGTAAGATATATTATAACTATCTTAGAGAGCAGGAATTTAACACGTTCAATCGCGGCCATTTATGTCTCAAATTTCTACTTTATACTTACAACGAGAACAATGACTAATAAATAAGAGAACAATTGTTAGAAATGTCTTAGTCAATATGTCGACTACAATCAGTTTGGAGGGCGTCAGTAACACTGCAAGCTATGATTTTTATCTGCCAATTAAATTATTACCTAATCTAAAATATGTGTTAGCTCTAGTGGGCTTTTAAGGTTGTTATTCGATACGAAATTTTACTATGGGCAACGATAAGTTATATTATATGGTAATAGAAGAGACGGCAGGCGGTAAACCAAAAGAAAAAAAGCTGAACGAAATCTCTATACCGCACGGGCCCTATGAAATTGACGAAATTAACGAATATTTACAAAAATAATTCACCAAGAGATATTTGAATAAACCTAAAGCCCCTAAACAGTCTAGCGTCCAACAAATCTTTAAATTAACGGCCAATAATAAAAATCACGTACGGTATTGATTTTGAACTGTCTGGAAGTATAGCACGCATGCTAGGATTTAGTTCAAAAATACTGAAACCTAACGTGGGACATTTTCCCGATTTGAAGGTGCAAATCCTGAAACATACCAACAGACACATAGAATGCAATATAATAAAGGGAGCATATAGAAACGGTTAAAGAGTTCGAACGCTATACGAAGTTGACACATCTGTCCCGCCTGTCTTTAGATTAAATAAAACGTCCGCTAATCCGCCGTATCTGGAAGTGAACACGAATCGTATAAGCAATATTACGCTGAACTTGACCGATCGGAGAGGCGAATTTATCGATTTTGGAAAGGAGAAGTTCTCTGTACGGCTTGTCTTAAAGGAACAGTAATACGCGAAAACTTAGAGAGAGAGAGAGGGTGTGAGAAGAGGATGGATCCTAAGTTTAGTAATAAGGAGCTTAGTTCAACTAATGTATTCAAGTGTTTCTTACCTGTTGATAGGATAACACCTGCAACGGACTCTCTAAAGATAAAGATGTCAAAAAAACAACTCTTACGACAACAACCGCAACATCAATTTAGCAGAGAGAAATAAACTTTAGCCGATAAAGGGTTTTTAACTTCAATTGGCCTAAAAGTGCGAAACTAACAAAACCTCTGAAGTCATGAGTGTAAAACTAAACATTTTTGAAAGTGTCAGTTTTGATGAATCAGTTAGTAAATATTAAGCTCACACTTATTTGCCGTTCGGTTCTAGAATCCATGGAGTATCGAATAAAATAAGAATTAAAATTCAAAGTCAAGATCTAATAACGGACATTCACAATATCTACATTTATATAGAAGGATCAATTAAAGCTAACAATGAACTCGGCACCGTAGCGGCTGGTGCTGACAACACATTTACTTTAATGAGTAACTTCCTTTGTTTCCTGTTTGAAAATATTCTATGAGCAGGGCGGAAAGAAAGTGGAAGTATGCAGATTACCAGGCGTCACAAGTGTCATCGAAGATTACGTAACTTACACTCCAAATGACGATCATGCTTTGGCTTTAGCCGCTTGGATGATTGAAGAAAATTAACGGCCACCGCAAGTATGTCAAGTTGTAGATAATCAGGAGAAAAATTTATAGCGTGCATTCCGCTAAATCATATTTTCAGATTTGTAGAGATGTACAAGCGTACGATTATTCTCATTCGACAGGAGTTAATTTTGACCAGAGCGAGATTGCATTTAGATTTTTACAAGAGCGCAAATGTAAATTGCAACGTCACGTTAACGAATATCTGCTGGAAAATCGACCATATAACTATAAACGGTCAGTCGAAGTTAAACTGCTTAAGTCACTTCGCACGAATTCAATTATTACCATGCCCTTCAGACAATGGGAATTGTTCGAGTTACCTGCACTGAAACAAACTAAGAACGATATTTGGCCCATAAAGACATCTATTGGACTGCAAAATCCGCAATGGATCCTGGTCGGTTTCCAAAAGAATCAAAAATCTAATAGAACCGCTGACGCATCTAAGTTTCACCATCTAAACCTTACAATTCTGACTTTCGATTTAAATTCCGAAAAATGTCTGTATCAGAACATGCGCTTGAACTTTGGCGGAGACGAATATTCGCAAGCCTATCCCAATTATCTAAACTTTCAAGCTTGTTACTGCGATAAGGAAATCGTTAATCTCGCATTTGATTATAACCAATTTAAAAAGTATCCTGTCTTTGTAATTGACTGTTCCGAGCAAAACGAAACTTTGAAGAATTTGGCTACCGATATCAATTTAGAAATGGGTCCGATCAACGCTTTGAAGAAGACTCGATGGCTTATTGTTTAATAATTCACGACAGCTTTGTGCAGTACAGTCCGCTAACGAACGAACTAAACTAAAGTAAATCCATATACTAAGTATATTGTGTTAGTTTTCAATTTTCGACCAAATTATAAGATTAGTTATTAAACTATACTATATGATGTATCTGTTAGAATACAAATATCGCATCTATTCAAAAAGCGTGTAAACTACTACCTTATGTAATCGTATTTAAGTTCAAACAATAAAATTTTAGCTATTTAAAAATGTAAACTATTAAACTTTTCCTGTTACTGTGTGCAAACCGCCTAGTTACCTGCATTTCTAAAATGAAAATTATCAAGCAAAAGAAATCATTACCGATTTTAAATTTAGACATGGTGGATGACGATTTTAATAGGAAAAGATTCAAGAAACATGTCAAACTATTAAGTAATACAATTAGAAATTTAATAATATGACCGAGTAATACGCGGAAAACGAAACCAACATTTCCACTGCTTCACGAGAATGACTAAAATTCGAAAATGTCTACGTGTTCTCAAAGTCACTTATTAACGGAAATATCAGTTCTCAAACCGATTAGAGGCTTAACTATTACACGTTTAATGATAATGCAAACATAATAACGCAATGGGGGCAAAACAAAATTCAATATTTATATTTGTTAATGTATCTTGTGATCGACAACATAATATTAAGGCTTACTATAGTATCGGCCGCCATAATAGAGTAGATTATATTTATTTGATTCAGACCGACGCCTCAGTTCCTAAACTTTTTATTCCCGATAACGTAAACATGTTAGCTCTGATTAAGCAAGAGAATCTCATTTTAAAACACATTTATGACGATCATGTGGGCACTGATATGCCGTTTCAAAGTTTTCGGGAAATGTGTTTCGAGTGATGGAATGCCAAAAAGTTCAATTTTCTCGCGATGCATAAAGACCTTAGTTTAAACGAAGGCAGGTATATAAAAGGCTTTGATTCATATATATGCGCAAGCAAGTAATAAATTAAATTAATACGTGTAAATACGCAAGTAGGGGTGAAGAGGCTAAAATTGTCAGATATTAGTAATAATATCTAAAACTACTACGATGAATGCTGCTGCTGCTGCTGCTGTAGTGAAAGAAAGTGCTCTAAAATAAAGCTAATCCAAGCACAAGTCGCTGTCAAACGTAAATATAAGGCTTTACAGAATAATAAATTGCTAGCCGAAAAGTTAGTGGAGCGAAAATATAGTCCTATTATAAAACCGATTGTAGCTAAACCTGAGCGGTAGCCTGAAGCGGTGTCAAATAAGCGAGATGCCGGTACTAGTAATGCAGCAGCTAGCGAGAATGACAGGGATGAACCTTTAGATGCAAGTAAATACGATAAAGATGACGGCTGTTCCGAATATGAATCGCAAACAAGTTTTCTAAAGTCTCTTACCACGTCATCAATAACATCAAGTCTTAGCAGTGACACTCTTAATTTACCTTCACCTATACTGCATTCAAGCCTACATCACCACGTTCGGCGGTCTAGGCAGCAAGAGAACGAGAACAATTAACAAAAGGGCGCTTAAAGCGAATGCAAGATATACATGACATTTTAGAACAATATAGAAAACAAAATGAGCAGTTGAAGAGAGCTGTACCTCATGCTGCTAAAATTTCGGGAATGCGATCATCATTACGACCTGCAGATAGTTTTAATAGTTGTAGTGATAACAACGAGGGAGCTTCTGCTAACATTTCACAAACTAGAAGATGTACTTACACAAAAAAGATCAGCGGTGCCAACAAGGGCTCGAAAAAGAATATAAAAGGCGACAGACTATGTTGTTCATTTAAACTTGATAATTCTAAACAATACAAGTATTGGAATAACTTGCATGAACTAATGGCTCAGTTACAATTATTATGGAGCGAAAAGCTTGCCGGAGATACCTCGCGCCGAAATGAAATTTTAGCAATATTGTAAGAACTGTATGAAGACGACTATATCGAAAGAATGCCCACATCTAAATAACTACCTCTTTTATAATAACACCATTACGATAAAATGAATTCAAGTGTACTACATATAAGCAATTTCGTAATGGTCATTGACAACTTCGTTAGGATTTTAAAGGGCACCGCATCTAGGATATCGGTAAAGGGAGAACAGGGTGTTGGATATAAACTAAATAAAGATGGCAATTTCGACGTGCAAAATAAAACTTTAACTAATGTAGCGCAACCAACTCAAGATTCGGATGTTACAAACAAACTTTATGTAACTGATGCAATCAAGCAGAGCATTTGTGATATGAAAAAGGAATATGATGTAATTCATTTACCTTGAAATTCCCAGGAAAAGGGCGGTTTGGTGGTTGCTATTTATTTATAGAAACAAACATGGAATCGTGAGAAGCTAAAACTGTAAATTATTTTTACACTCGTAAATCAGATGTTTTCAAAAGTTTATTAGTATAAACTAAATTCGTAATGACCTGTAAAATCCTTATTTATAACGTTTGATATCAAATGAATACTGGTAATTTACATATTTGATTCTGTTATTGATTTCCTTATCTACAGGGTGTTACCAAATTAAAGGTAGATATTTTAGAGATTTTAGGCGCACTTACAGCTTTTTCTAGTGCATGAAAGAAAATTTTTTGTAGTTGCGCATGCTATTGAAGAGTTATTGTTTTACGTTTGCATACACGTTTTTATATAGGTCTTTCTTGTTTTAAATACGCCCTCCTGGCGGTTTCCACTTACCCTGTCGACCAGTCCGGCCTGGTCGAGTAGCGTGTCCGACGAGTTGCCACAGAGCTCACGATTCCTTGAATACCCCGGGCCAGGTCGCGCACCGCTCAGCCGATAACACTATGCCGTTCAAGCACGTTTTATTTCAAATTTAGGTCACTATTTAGTTTAACAAGTTCATGAATAACGTTTGGCGATTTCAGTTTACCAATAGGGCAGTGTTTCACGGTTTCCGGCAAGTATCTTTTGATATCAGCGCTACTAATTATCGATCATAGTTTGGTCAATATTACTGCGCCCCTGTTCCGATTCAAACGTGTAAGTTCTGCCATATACATTTAAAATGTCGAGATCCGCGTCGACCACGAACTCCTCCAGTATTCTACCGCGTCGGTTTGTCATAACATCATGCGACAGCTCGGAACGCGCATTAAAGTAACCACAAATTAGCATAAACTTATTATTTAAGTTGTTAAGCATTCGGCTCAAAAAATTTAATTCACCGACAAAATTGTTAGTCGAAGGTAGATAGACATTCACGCAGTAAATGTTTAATTTATTTATAGTCAATCACACGGTGGAAAAGTTTTCGTTACAAAAAATCTGAAGAACAACACAATCACAGAAAAGGTCTTTAACTAAAACTACATTATGAAGCTTTTGGTCACTAAATTTCAGATACCTGTATCCACGCAATGACTTGTACTTATCGCTAAATTTAACTTTGTAGAGATCTTGCATTAAAATGGTGTTGGCGCCATGCTCCAGGATATATCGATAAAGCTCTAAAATAAAAGTCCGGGAATTTTGGAGATTTGCGATAGAACAATCATTATATCGAATAAGTTGTGTTGTTTACCTCGTCCTGGAGACGGTGTTGGTACAGTGGACAGTTTTAATCAAAGGTGTTGTGATTTGAATGCTCAGCTTTGGCTCCCTCGCGGAGGCAGTTCGCGCACCTATACAGATTTTTGTTGCTACGCGTCGGAGAGTCGGTTTGCGTACAGTAGCCGCATTATTTTGCAGACTTGCAGAACTTAGAGACATGTCCAGAGCGTTGGCAATTAAGGCACCGTGACACTCTTACAAAGTACCGTACCCTACATGAAGTCCAGTACCTAGTTTGCAGTTTGTCCCCCCTCATCCCAACGAGAAAGGCGACCCTGACGACGCTACTCCCTACCTCACTACAGGTATATTGCTTTCCAATTTCATCAATAAGTTGATCTTTACTTACATTAACAGGTAGATCATAACTGATAATTTTGAGCCTTGACTTTGCCTGTACCGCCGCCGCAAGCTGCACCCTTGCGGGACCAGGATGCTGCAAGCAATCCTCTACCGTCTCCACTAGGACCGATTTGTTGGCGAGTTTAATCATTCTCGTCAGTTTAATACTAAGTACCGCTGGCGTCAACTGTGACGTAAGTAACTTATAAGTGTCCTCCAATTAGGACACTTTTGATTCATCGATTGGTTTAATAATGGCTTTAAATCTTCTCCGAGGGGCAAGAGGCCCAGTTGGCGCGTAAGACCCACCCCCGCATGTCGAAGCCGCCGCCACGTTGTTATAAGTTACAGCCGGTGCAGAAGATTGCTGTTGCTTAAAAACCTCACGTGCCAACCTCTCATTACATAATCCACGGAAGGGGCCTATCTACTCTCCGCCGCCACGTTAATAGCTACCAACTCCGTCAATACCGCCTGGGCGTCCGTGACGCATCTCACGACGCCTGCCTTCTCCTCCAGTAAACAAGTAAATGCTATATTGACCCTAGATATAACATTTTGCAGAGATTCAATACAAAGTCCCGGCTTCTCGACGCTTATTTCCATACAAAAGCCCGGATGAGAAGATGATCGCTGTCTTTCTGATCTAGACAGGCAGATGGTTCTAAGCCCGGACGTCGAGCCCGCCTTAGAGGTCATGGCTATCTACGCTGCACGAGTGCAAGCACTGATAAGCCGTCACTATCACGCCGAACACTCGACCTTGTATTTATAGTTACAATTTGTTTAAATAAAGCAAAACTTTCCTTTGTATAAATTAAATAAAGCACTGATTACCAGTCTTATTGATTATTGATTACTCCCGAGAAGTAACCACTATCACGCAACAATAAAGATACTTTACAATTATAAAATCAAATAAATTTCATTTTACTTGCAAAATAACAACAATAAACTTTATCTAAGTGAATACACGTCCGTCCAAAATGCTGTCAACTATGAAATTCCCGTTATAGATATTAGAAAAAGCATATGGTTCATGCACGATGGTGCACCAGCACACTTTAGTTTACTGACCTGGAAATTTTTGGACAATGTTTATCCTGAACGCTGGATAGAACTTGGAGAACCGATTGCGTGGGAAATCAAGTCACCAGATTTAAACGCTTTGGATATTTATCTATGTGGTCACCTGAAGCAGATCATTTATTCCCAGCCTATTCACAACCGTGATTGACATTAAACTTATTGAAATTCTATATTTTAGATATTTTTAATTAACTTGTTTCGTGTTATAAATTTATAACATGTACCCTGATGATGGTCTTATAATTTAGTAACCGAAACATATGTTGACTTATTTAAATATATACAATTAACATATTGGGAAAGTAGATTTTGAGTGTTTTAGTTTTACTGAACTAGCTGTAAATTGTAAATAAATTACATAACTGAAATAAGTAACTAAATATATTGTGAGTTTTGGTATAATATATAAATAATAGTGATTTTTATTCAAATTAGTATTAAACAATTTAATTTTATGCTACGAGTTCTAAATAATTTATTTTACATTTAATTCAATATTTGTCGATTATGAATTTTTGTTTCACTTTCCTTTAAATTCGTATTTCTGAATCCTTTATAAATTAATTGATTCAGTTCCTGATGTTTATTTCCTGTTCCTATGTTCAGGTTTTTCAAAAGTAGGTAACGCCTTATTCGATCAAATTATAACGCTAATGACTAGCTCTGGGGAAGTCACAAGTACGCGAGTGTTTATCATGGAAACGCCTCAAGATTACGGAGTAATTACTAAATGAGTTAGAATTTTATATCTTAATAAGAATTACTAAATAACCACTTCTTTCGCTATAATTTTTGCTTATATTTAATTTCCTTTTGTCAAAAAAAAAGTTTTATTAAAATTTTGATTCAATAAGCCCTAAGTTTATTAAAATCACTACTATTTCGCTTGTACAATGGTACATATGCAATATTTATCCGTATCTTATGAAAACTCATTAATTATTATATCTAATAAAAATAGTTGGATACCATTATTCATAAATCTAAAATCAAAAATATTAAAATATAATTTATACTTCAATCTGATTTATTCTACTAAAGCTAAAAAATTTAATAAAAGTTCTATTAAACGTAATAGTTTCTAAATTGTTCGACCGAAGGTCATCGAGGTATGTTCAACCCCAGATTTATTTTAAAATGATAGATATAATTTATAAGCACTTTTTATTTATTCATTAGAATTCTTTAACAGGCAACGCAATAATGTGATTACAATCTCTCCTTGTATTAATTTTATTTTAAATGATAATAAATTGAGACAAATTAAACTATATCTACATTGTTTTAGACCATTTCCTTAAATGATTTAGCGATACCTTGAGCACATTTTAACCACACAAAAGTTTGAAACTTATTTAAGCGTCACTGATAGAGACTAAACTTATTCAACTTTCGTTAAAACCACAAAACTTTGATATTTAAAATGTTTTAAATTCTCCATTGTGGAAATGTTACTCCGCTTAAATTATATCTAAAATTTTAGTATTACATCCATTGTTGATAAGTATCGTGATAATATAGAATTTTCTTAAATTATTAACTTACTATAGTGCATATATAAACACATAAGTAGCAAATAATAAATGTAACAGAATGTCTTTAACCGAATGATGACGCAAAGGTAATTGAATTGGTATGTTATCAAAATTGTCTAAGAAGAAACCTCACGATATATATTTGGCGGCTTTGGATGCGATAATCCTCTTAAATTTTCTAATAAACTATAATGATTTTTAAGGAAATATTACAAAATGTAAAATCATATTGTTTCCATACAGCTTTTTTTGCATCACGTCCTTAATAAATCATATAATTATATTTAATGACAATCAGGGATTCGGATAGATATCTCGGTAAATACTGTAACAGAATACCTTCCACAAAAATATGGAAACTTTGTAAGACATCCACAGTACAAAAATTAAGAAAACAGTATAAATGTGAACAATTAGCAATTTATGTAACTTCCCAATGCATTCTATAATAAATAATAACTTTTCAATTATGTTAAAGTTAAAGCATTTTACAAACATAAAATAGGAATAATTGCAAGGGCAAAAACGACGAAAGGTTGGATACATACTGCCAAAGATAAACAAAAATGTTCAAGTGGGCAGCGTCTATTTAGTATAAGTATATCAATATTTTGTCTACGTTACGTCCGTAATACATATTTTTTTCAAATACTTTGGCTATATTACTATTCTTTATATTTATTTGTTTATACACGGTGACCAAGGGAAATTTTGAATGGGAAATACAAAATTAACATTACGTAAAACTTATTTTCTTTTAATTAGCTGTATGTAGCAAAAATTATATCCAGAAGATGACGCCCTTGTTCCCTCAGGCTGTTTTCAATCCGAGTTTTGAATTTATCCCTTCATTGATGAATTGCACTTCTCTTTGAAAGGTCCTCTTCAGTTCGCCGAAGATTTAAGGTTTATCAAGATAAATTCACTACTTTAAATATCCCCAGAGAGAAAGTCGCATATACTGAGATCTGGAGATCAAGGCCAGAGTACATCTCTTAGCCTGAAAATCAAGTGAGCCAGGAAATAGCCCCCTTATAACGTTCCTTGAGCGTCTAGCCGTGTGCAGCATCGCCTCATCTTGCTAGAACCAGATTTCTTCTTCCAAGTTCAACCTCTCCAATTCCAGCATAAAGAAAGGGTTTTGAATGTTGATGTAGCGGTTCAAAGTTACTGTAATCACCTCACCATTGTGACGTTTCGGTTTTATTTGTTGCGATTGTTAGAAGAAAATGATTTATATTTCTGAATGCTCGGGTAGTCCGTCGGCTGTAATTATTCGTGGACGCAGGAGGTCGACGGAATAGTCCTTGCGGTGTTCCTGACAGCCTGGAAGATCTTGACCTAAAAGGGATTAAATAGTATTGCCGTGAATATTTATCTCTATAAATGACAAGGCAATAAATCTTTGGAAAACGTATATTACGATAAAAGAACAGAACAATTACGTGACAAATATTTACAATATTTATTATGATCGGATGATATGAAAACATTATTTGTTTATGATAGTCGATGCAATACAATCTTTGGAAAATGTTAAATCTCGCGGTGCACGTTTTACATTATCTTCTAATTCTCAAGGCAATGTGTGTTTGGATTGATTTATGATGCATCGCGTAATGGAGCACTGATCTACTAACAGCGGTGTTAGATATCGGTGACCGACGGTCTGGTGTGCCATTCAGTGTTAGACTGTTGCCTATCTCCGCGAGTGAGTATTTAAAGATACTAGTTACTTTGTTAACTGGAATCTCAGCGGTTTCAGACGGTCCGAGTCAGGCTCACTAGGTGAACTAAGTTTAGATCGGCCAGGTGTTTTCTTATAGATCAGACAACGAGAGATTTGAATTACCCCCACACAAAAATCAGAAGGCGAAAGATGCTGTCGTCAAACGGTCAGCGAAAGCGTCATCGGCGAGCGTCGCGCATCAATTGAATTACATTCGGAACGCTCAGTGTAGCTTATAGTGAAGCAATATGATTAAAATACATAGGCGAACAAATTTTCCATACCACAGTACGTGAGCGTGCTCAAATTCTTCCTTTCAAAAGTTGAAACTGAAGTGAGGTCATTCCTCCAGAATCGTTTTATATATACTTGTTTCTAGCAGCTTTGCCTTTATTCGGCAAATATAGATTTAGATTCTATTTTCTTTGTCTTACGCTATTGTAATTATCATGCATGTTTTCCCATGTTTGATAAGATAGCGTTTAATGCATTATTTAAAATTAGCAAATATTTCGCAATATATATTAACATTTAACATTAAGCTAATATTCATTTTTATGGGATTCGGTAGTTCATTTAATCTTTAATTAAATGATCTGCCTTTTTGTGGCTATTAAGTACTTATTATGTTTAATATCTACATATTTAATTAAATTATTAATATCACTCTACGCACTTTTAATGCTCAGAAGTGCTTTTGTCATATGTCTATAACCGCGGCTACCATTATACTCCGCGGAAGATAGTGACGCTGGGGCTCTAAGTGCGCTAGTGACGATTGTTGGCGATTGATGATCGGCAATGGGTTGCAGCTGGTGGAGAATGTTGGCGATTGATGATCGACAACCGACAGGAGTTGGACAGTGACCTATTGCCAATCAATAAGGAGGCGGTAGCCATCTCGTACTTGTAGTGTTGCTGCCTTCCTCCAGGTTAAGAAGATTTTGCAGCGAGTTTTAGTTATCTGTAAGGCCTTGTGGACCTTCCTCCTCGGTTTGCGGGATGATGATGGGGTTGGTGACTTACCGAACAGCTTCCGGAACAGCTTCTCCAGTTTTTGACAGGCTTTTGGCTGTCCTATGGTAGCGGTGACGGCGGCGTTGATTTCTATCGCTGCCTCGGTGAAAGGAAAATGCGGTGATCGTTGTGTGGTGGCTAATGTTGGCGGCGGAAATGATGATGACTGGAATATATTGTGGGTCCTGGTGTTTTCTTCTAGTATCATTTCTTCCTCCACTAGGGAGAAGTCGAGCGGCGGTCTGTGTTGTGGTTGTACAGGTGATCGGCCTAAAATTCCCTTAATCGCCTCTGCGAGGTCGTCTGGTGTAGTGACCTACGTTCTCCAGAAATGTTTTAGCTGTAGCGGTTTGTATGTTTGGTGAAGATCGCCATTGTATTTGCAGCTGAAATTTTAAGTTAATTTCGGTAGAATTCAGATTAGGTGTCAAAAGTGCAGGAATGTGATCTAGGAGTGGTATATCTAAGGATTTAGCGTGTGTTCGTGTAATAGTTGGTGGAATTACTAATTTATATGCAATGCATATATTTTATTAAAAGCGAGTAAAGATTTTCGCGTTCTTGCCTGGCTTCTCTATTGTTTCCTCATCGGTTATCCCTGCTTGTTTCTTCGTATTCTTTTATAAATTTAATATCTTTAATGTGAACTGCGCCGATTATTCTATTATCAACAATTCCTTTTAATTTAACGGTTTTTTTAGATACTATATCGGTGATTTCGTAAGGTCCAGAAAATATTGGTGACAATTTCGAGGAACGTCCGGTTCTGGCGTATGATAGTGTACAGTCACATCGGTATTCAACGCCTTCTATTTGGGCATGTGCGTCGCGTCTACGAAGATTGTAATGGCGGCGTTGTTGCATATACCCTTTTACTAAACTTATTTTTGTTTTTCTTCTAGGCATTCCAATTGTTTCACATATTCTTGATCGTTTGTCGGCGATCGTTTGAGTTTTCCTGTGCGGTCGGTTTGATCTTGTAGTGTTAGGGGGTGTTGTATTTCCTTTCCTAAGTTAAGGAGTTCAGGCGTGGATCCTGTAGATTCATGCGAAATAAACTTCCGAAATCCATTTGTTCTAGTATTTGTTTGTGTTTAGCTAATTGCGCTAGCATTGTGCCTATAACTCTGCTTATTCTTTCAACTGAATTTACTTGCGGTGCCTATGGAGTTATTAACTTATGTTCAATCCCGAATGGTTGTACCATACTTTAAAATAATTTATTTGCGTACTGCGGGCAGTTGTCGGATGTTATTTGTTTTGATGTGCCAAATTGGTATATATTTTTTCTTTTAAAGCTTCTCTTACGGTTATGTCAGTGGCGGTATGTAAAAGTTTAATTTCTACCCATTTTGTGTATCTTGAAAAACTACTAGAAATTGGTTTTATTTTGTTGATCTTGTGATTGGATCTATAAGATCTGTGCTTATAGTATGCCTTGGTCCGTTTATTTTTGTGTATCTCGTTTTTTCGGCAGGTTTTTGTTGTGACGTTTTATACTGTTGACAGCTCTGATATTGCTCGATGTATCTTCTGATATCATTCTGCATTATCGGCCAATGATATTTGAGTTGTATTTTGAATATTATTTTATTTGTTTTTAAGTGGCCTAAGATTTTCTCAGATGTTTCTGTATGCATAATTTCCAGTTAAGTTGTGGAATTTTAATTACATCTTCTGTTGTATTCGGGATGTTTCTGTACATGTATTCTTTGTTGATTCTGAAATCTTTGGGATATTTCTTTACAGCTGCTTTAATAGTTTCTATGCATTAGCATTTTTGGCTTATAATCGTTTGAATGGCGGTGATGACGGTGATTATCGGATTTCTTGCCAATGCGTCGGCGATCTTGTTTAGTAAGCCTTGTTGGTATTGCGGCGTAAAGTTGTGTTACTGTAGTTCCATAAACCACGCGGCACGTCCGGTCGGATTTGGTTTATCTTTAAGCCATTGTAGAGATCTACGATTTGTTGTTACACGGAAATGATATCTTTCGATGTACATTTTGAATCTTCGGATTGCAAATAGTATTGCTAGAGTTTCTTCCTCCAGTGTTATATAATTATTTTCTGCATGTGTTAATAATCGGCTTGCTTATGCGATTACTCTTCCGGTTTAATCTCCGGTGTCTTGTTATAAAATGGGTCCTATGCCGTTATCATTTCTAGTACGAATTATTTCGTAAAATGAGGACAAGATTGGGGTATTACTTAATTGTTCTTTAGTGTTTGGAATGCTTTTTATTGGGTAGCGGTCTAGTTAATTGTAATTCCTTTCTTAAGAATGTTGTATAATGGTGCAGCTGTACGTGCGAAGTTAGGGATAAATTTTCGGTACCAGGATGCCATGCCACGGACACCCTTTACGTTCTTCGGATTGTTCATTTTTAGTACTACTTATACATTCTCGGGGTCGGCTTGGATACCTTTTTCGTTAAGAACGTGTCCTAAGTATTTTATTCCGGTTTGACAGAAATTGGATTTATCTGTTTGTAGTTGTAAGTTTGCGTATTTCAATTTTTTGAAAGACTTTTATAAGTTTTTTAGGTGGTTTTTGAAT
>JAHWXV010125584.1:0-10929 GCA_024586415.1 Phrixothrix hirtus | reverse complement strand
TGTGTGTGTGTGTGTGTGTGTGTGTGTGTGTGTGTGTGTGTGTGTGCGCGCGCGCGTGTGTGCGCGCGCGTGAGTGTGTGTGTGTGTGTGTTCACCTTGAGATTTTCGCGAAGGTTATATACATTTTCGGTTTTCCGGGTTTTGCTTCCCGTTGTGAGTTGATCCAGAGAAGGACCTTCGTTTCGACATTTGGACAAAATCACACTTGACATCATCAGGATGGTAACTAAGCTTTTCTTGTTTGGCTTCCTGTTACTCTGGAACTGCCGTTTGATGTGTTTAGGAGGTCTTTATATAGTATCGTTACGCTTTGTGTTTTGCTGATGTTTTCTTGTATACTTTCTCTTTTTATTATTCTAGGGACGCTTGATAACTTAGTGATTTTACGTTTTAACAATGGCCTCCATGTGGTAGCTAATCTCTGCCCATCGTCTCGCTTGTTTAGACTCTCTGGCCGCTTCTCTGTTTCGACAGCCTCCCTTACCATTCTTGATTCATGTTTTTCTATGTTAAAAATGATTTTTGTGTTTTTAAAATCTATAGCATGTCCGGTGGTATTAACGTGTTGCGTTAATGATGAAGCGCTTCTTTTTTGGAGACAGCATTTATATGTTCGTTCTTTCTAGCGCTGATCTTTCTATTTATCTCACCGATGTAGGACTGTTCTCAGTCTGCGCATGGAATGTCGTACACGTCCTGAGCCTGTAAGAGAATTTTGTCTTTCGGGTTTCGTAAAATGTTGTAGATCTTTCTAAGTGAGTTAAATGCTGTTTCTATGTCATACCTTTTTAAAACTCTACTTATTTAATCGGTTGTGCCCTTGTCATAAGGTAGACATATCCTAATGGTATTTTTGTCGTTATAGTTATCTGACTTATGCTTATTGGTTTTTGTGGCTTTTTTTATGTCTTGATATGTGAAACCATTTTTGGAAAGATTAATAATACTATTTGGTTAATCGATATATGTAGGTTACACGATCAACATATTGTTCTAAGGTAGGAAGTATACCTGGACTGGAGCAAGCTCTAATAACAGGGTTAAGAACAGCTTGTTGAATATGTTTCCTGTACAAAACGATTAAATATTTTTTGCAGGAACATTACTTCTTTCCACGATTGTAGATATACATATATAAGTAGAAATAATTTTGGTTGTAACAAAAATAAAACATCTATCAATATAATACCAATAATGTTAATATAATTTCTAAATTAGCCTTTACAGAATATTATTATATTATTTGTTTAATTAATTCTAATTATGTTTAATTTCATATCACCCGAAAACTGTCAGTGTGCATCGTCGACTCAAAATATCTACGAATGTGGCGCATACGTATAAAAGGAACGCTGGTCTATGATTTAGCTGATTTTTTAAAACAACGTTAATAAATTAGAAGTTCTAAGCTAAGCTGGATGCAGATTTTTCATTGGAATATCACATCTTTTAATGACCATCAAATTCTATTACACTTAAGTAAACAGTTCAACGTTAAAACCATTTCAAATAATTGAAAATCTAATATTAAAATATTTTAGACCTAGATTGTAAATCTTCCATGTACGTTGTTGTCCACAGTATAGTTATTTGTAGCCGAGTAGTACCAGCGACGAGTTGTCTCGTATGAGTTATTGCGGTGCCGAGTTGTTCAGAGCTAAGTTATCAGGTGTCAAGCTACGCAGTGCCGGGTTATTGTATGCACTTTACATACAGTTTAACTATGGCATGAGGCAAAAATAATTCCCTATTCAGATAAAGAACTGATAAGCACCTGACCTCGAGAAACAGTGAACTTAACTTGCAAATCACCACCCTACTGGTGGTTTGCTGCCCATATCCTTAGATTGTGAGTTCAGTGAACGATTTTACCTAAAAGAATTTACATTTTTCTAATTTGCAACTGAAATCACTACGCGATCAAGCAATAGGTATATACCGCAATTAACGCACACTTACATTTGACCACAAGTTCTAGCTAATTTATAAAATCCCATTGATGCATGCGAGAGCTGTTTGTTATATTTGTTATTATCAAAGGAGACTACGAGAGAGTGCTAGAAATCTATAACTTGAGATACTTATAGTTCCGCTTATAAATTCTTGAGATGTTATAATAAACTTAACATTACTTTATCTATTAGAGTATCGAAATTAGCACATTTCGAAATCCATTCGGGTTTCATGATGGCTTTTTTTAGCATGGAATATATTATTTTAAAAGGTTGGTAATATTAGTAATTAACCTTATTAAGCGACAAAATCGAATAGAAAATTAACAAAACTTTCATATTCAAATGTCAAAACGTCAATGTCTTCAACCATCACAAAAATCCCTAATTCAATTATATGTCAAAACGTTTGGTTTTTTCTAAATTCTTTGCAAATAGATGAAATAGTATAAAAATCTCGTTTCGTAAGACTTGTTCATTAGAAAACTCGCCTCCACGGGTCCCGTTTTCTAACTTGAACTCGTGTGATAAAAATGTATCTTAGGAAAGTAGTTTTTATATACCATTTGATAATTTAATTCTGTCATTTTTTAAAGGTATTTAATAATATTGTTACGCTTAAAATTAGATTTATTCTTTTTCCTTTACTAATACAAATTAATTATTACTTTGGTGAACCTCGTATAAACGTTGTTAAATTATTGTGTATATAAATTGAAATTTACGTTTTATTTTTAATCTAGCGTCGGTTGTATACAAGTCATTTATTTCCAGTTGCTATAAAAATTATTTTGCTACAAATTTGTTTCATTATTAATTACCAATTAATCTGCTTTAGAACATTCTATATTTTAAATTTTAGATTTAACACATTCAAATTAAATCAAAAGTCCTTGGTCAAATTTGACAAACATTTCGCATATACAAGGTTTATCGACACCTTTTCTATGTTATTAGCTTATATCCACATGTATATATGTTCGAGGCACGACTCGTTTCTTTCTTTTCAGTAATCGCTCTGTGCATAAACGGTTGGTTTTTCTTTGTGCTCGTGTAACACCTAACCACCGGTATGTATTTCGCTCATTTTCTAATTAACATTATTAGTAATTGTTGCCATGTATTTATTAATTTACATCTGGTAACTACGATCCGCCAGCTGTTGTTATTAAAATGCTGCAACCTTATGGATGCTGATTGCTGATCACATCTAGCCTCAAAATAATGTCAAAAATATGTCTCTATTTCTTCATATTATGACGCTCAACATGCAGCGCTAGGTGAACTCCGATTATTCAATTCAATTATTACTTTCTATAAATAAGCTGCTATGTATTTGGTTTACAAATTACGTTGAATTTTTAACAAGTTACCTATTTACGTTCTCTACGTTAACTTGTAGCTTATAACATGTGCAATATTTAATTACATAAATTACAATATATTTAAGTTGCACTACTCACTGTCAAGTAACGCCGTCTAATTCAATATTAATTTAATACGCTTTTGCTATTAGTCTTAAATATGCTATAAACTTTACTTTGCAATCTTACACTATCATAAAGTTACGGTTTAGTTGTTTTGTCAATTAATCTAAGATCCAGTTATTTGAGTTGGTATACATGGATATGTTTGGTAACCCTCGAGAACGAAACCGTCGGAAATGGACCATCAGTCAAATTGTTTTTAGGAAAGATCTATTTTATTAGTTTTGCTGATAATGCGCTTTGCTTCTCATTTACATCTAATTTGCTACTTCTCATTCACTTGCGTCCAAGTAAGACTCAGTTACTATTCATATGTACCCGTTTGATATACGAGGTACGTTCAATTAATTATTATATTTTGAGTTACTCTTAATCATCAAAAGGTAAATTCATTAACTTTTGCTTGATGTATGCGTCCCATGGATGATATAAATTTCACTTTGTTATATTACACGTACTTTAAACTTTACGTTGCATTGCAATACCCTTTTTTATTTGTTTCTTACGCCAGTTTTGTGGAATAAATGCTGTTGTTAACTATAACATTTGAATTATTTTCGACGAACAGCATTATCTAACCCTTTTCCAGCTAGGTGGAACTTATGGCTGCTGGACCAATGGTACAGATTGAGTAAATTTAGGGTGAAGTAAGTACACCACACGCCTTGTCGTTCAGGTGTGTGCTGCTTCTGCTTTTCTGCGAACGACTGGCGACCTTTCTTATCCTTTTTGCTTTGTTGGAAGCTACCTACGTTTTGCTAACTCCGACCCCTCTCTGGAATCAAATGTACCAACTTGCACAATCGAATCTTGCGACGTTGTGTAGACTCGCAGTCACATTCCACGTCGTAATGTATAACAATTTAAAATCATATACAGCGTGTATCACATAAAACTTCGCAACCTTATATCTCGAGAACGAAAAAGAATATTTAAGTTTCTTAAATGGTTTTCTTTGTGTATTTCAAATGGCCATTTAATAATGATTAAAACGATATAACGTTGTTATGCGTTTCTTATGCTTTAAATCCAAAAGTTTGTGAAATGAATTTCAAAATAATTCTTCTCTAATCAATAAAAGCTAAGTATCTATCAACTGCTTTAACATTTGTTCAAAATTGTGTTCTTCATTCTCGCCACATAAGGCACAGTTTCACATTATGCGATTATCAAAGTATCTTGGAATTACTATGAAAAATAAGTTGTTATTGTAAAAACCGGTGCGTTTGTTGCAATTTTTCTATTTATAATTCAAAATAATACAATTTTCAAATTCTGAAAGGTATAAATGGTTATTATCTACGAAGAGGCCCGAAAAAATGTGAAAGGAGCTGATGGCTTGCAGTAATAGGTACCCAGACCGAAGAAGTTCCAGTCCGAACATTAAGAGAAACTGGAAAGTTTTGTTAACAACATCGAAATAGGAGGAAAGCACTTTCTGATGAAGATCACTCTGTTGCAGTACTTGTACAAATGATTCGTGAATTTCAAATTTTAATTTAATAAGCTAAATCAGAGTGTGGTATATCACATACTCATTACATGATAACAAATTATGTCAAACATTAAAAGTGCATTAAACTACATAACAATTTTTTTTTTGGGTGATGAAGCTAACCTACTCAACACTATTGCTCAGTTAATTACTAAATGTAGGGACGACAATAATAGACATAATTTTTATTATAGGTCAGATCAAAATTCCACTGCATTACAGAGACCAAAACTCAAACTATTTGGGATATAAATGTTTGGTGTGTCATTGTAGATGGATATGTTAATTGGCCCTTATTTTTTTGAGAATACACTGACAGGAGCATGGTATTGAGGGTACCTTCAAGAAGAACTACCAAATTTATTAGATCTTTCCTGAGAAACAAGAAGGTTATGGCTCCAGCAATAAATTAGTCATAACGAATTATTGATAAAACATATATGATAAAAATTTGATTGGAAGCGGAGGTCCCATGCATTAGCTTGCTCGCAGCCCTGACTTGACATCAGTTGACTTCTTCTCGTGGATGTACATTAAATATTTAGTGTATTTGCAGCTATTAAATAATGTAGAAAACTTAAAGGTAAAAATTAGAGATTTTTATCAGTCTCTGTTACGTAGAACTTTATTGGCAGCAACGCATAATATGTTACTGCGGAGATGTGCCTTATATGTTGCATATGGAGGGCACACTTTTTAGCAAATGTTGAAGTAGTTGATTTCCAGAAAAGAATTATTTTCTCATTCATTTATTTCATAATTCCTTTGAACTTAAAACAAAGGTAAATCTATAAGCATGTTGTATCATTTTAACCAAATTAAACGACTTATGAAAATACGTAAAAAATTACTAGAATGCCGTTTACGAAAAGATAAGTTTGTGTTGTCACGCCAACAGCAAAAAGGCATCGGAGGATCTTTATATGAAAATATAGGTCCTCACTCAGTGTTAAGAGTGACACCTTAGCAAATTTCAAATACCTTTATCCGTTCACGCGATAGAAGGCGGCGAAGTTTTAAGTAGTACACCCTGTATACAGTAAAGTTAAACTGTATTAACTTATTTAATTTAAATTTATATTACTGTGTTTTCTTTTGACTACCCCTTCCTTTTATCTTTTTTATTTGTTTATTTATTTATGTATTTGGTAATTACCTAATAGGCACTAAACCCTTATTACAAGATTAAGTAACTAAATCAACTATTAACCTCAGTCTCAAGAAAATTATTGTTCTTTTTTTAAGTAATTTACATTGACTAGTTTCGAACTTAAAAAAAGTTCATCATCAGAATGTTGGTATATTAATTATGGTTACAATCAGTTCAAAAAATTTTAAAACAATACACACTATATTATAATAAATTTTTTGTTAATGATACCCGTCTTGACAGAAGAACCATGAACAAATTCATAATTCCTTATTACAAGGTAAATATATTTAACTAGAGTAGATTCTGCATGGCTGTATGTTAGAATTAGCAATATAACAATAAGAAACTAAATAAGTTAGGGCATGTTCAAAACACAACCTAGATGGGAGGCATTAAATATTGTCTTGAAAACAGCACTATTACGTTTGTTTTGGTGGGACAAACCCAGCTATGTTGGCTCATCCTATTTTGGGACACCTTGTATCTATTTAAACTTGTTCTTGTATAAAATAAGATCTCTTCTTTTAATTGGTGACTTCACATGCCTTTTCTTTAGAATTGTGATTTATCACTGTTTACTTTTTACCACACACTAACTCACCTATTATATTTTTTGTAAATTTTTTTTATTTAAGAAAATTTCTGTTCAACATCAAATTTAAATTGGCATTGCCTTGTAATTGACCTGTATGTTATCTTATCGAATTCTTTTTTAATACTACAGCAAGAGAATATTAGGTTCTAACTATAAACTGACTTCCACGATGTTTTGCAAATTTCGGTTTGTAAGTTTATAAAGTAATAGTATCAATTATAATGGATACAGTAGTTTCTAAATTTGCTAATTTCAACCAAAATTGTTAGAGTGATTAACTTTTAGTTTAAATCATATATTCAACTTTGCTTTTGAATATTGATTAACTTTTTGTTCATGGAGTTCCTGGTTCGCTCTTCTACTTACATCACTAAGCCACATTCTCCCCTGACGCCATGAGTAAACAATAAGTTAATTCAACTTTCGTTTTAAATTTTCCTTCAGGTACAATACTTGTGCATGGTATTATATAGGTAATTGAAGTATGTATCCATACTCCGCACCTTAGTCCCCGCCGTTCGGATATTGCACTTCCTACAAGATCTGCTGCTTTAATTTCGGGATGGAAGAAAACAAACACACTTTGAATTCAAAAAAAGCTTTATGCTTTTAGAAATAGTCCTCTTTACACCCTAGATATTTTTTCAAGCAACTGAACTAATTGTTATCACTTTTCCACTAAGAATTCGGCATTCCACAAATTCCATTCTTGAATGTTTCGACTGCGTCATCTGCCGTTGAGAATCGTTAACTGTACACACGATGTTTAAGTTTTGAAAACGTAAAAAGTTGCTACGACTTAAATCGGGACTACAACGAGGATGTAACATTAATTCCACTTTCTGACTGGCTAACTAGTTCATAGTACATCGTGTTGTATGTGAGCTTGCATTGGCGCGATGAATTTTCTGTAGTTCAGGCAAAACATGTTCTAAATAGATGATTGTATACCTCTCAGCATTTACAGTTTTACGGTCTTCTAAAGGCATAGTAGCCACATGACCAGTTTATGATACTAAACAAGCGATCATTTACTTGGGAATGTTCCGAGCATGAACAATTTTAGTTAGCTTTGCTTAGTTATGAAACACCCAGCAGTTGACTGTTCTTTCGTTTCAGGTTCATAGCCATATATGCAACTTTCATCACCAGTAGCAATGTTTTATACTAAATTTTATGTACCTATCTTGAACCGTTAAGTGTTTCTCGGCATTATGTGACACAAACCTGTTGGTGAGCTTCAGTAAAATAATGGGAAATCCATCCTGAACATAATTTTTTACATCCAAATTGTAACCTTTCATCGTTACATGTATATTTGTATACACGTAATTTAATTGCTTTCATTTTATTTAAATTAACAATAAAATTGCGTCATACATTCATTTATATTTGGTTATAGCATTTTTCAGAAAAGTGGTAACATTTATTATCAAAAATAGCCGTAACAACGTTGTGAATTTATCAAAGTGTTTGGCTAATACGCATGTCAATCTTTTGTAGAGATTCGTGAGCGATTTCGAGGCTTTGCCTTTTTCCCGGACCTTTGAAATAAACATGTATTAAAATTTTGTTTAAAATATGATCTGATAAAACAATTTTAAAATAAAATTATTTTGTAGAAATGAAATTGCTTAGTGTAATACGTTTCCATTAAAATGAAAATAAATATATAGACTTAAAAAGATTTTTTTAAGGCTAATTAATAATACAATATGATTATAAACGTTCTAAATTCGACCATTTTGCTTTGCTAATTATAACTTAGTTAATTTTTCTTTGTTCTTTTAGTTTTACTTTAATCACGAAGAGTTGACTTATTTCAAGAAAGCAATTACAATCTGCATTGAAAGATTTATACAAATTTAAATTGATATCAGTTCTAATGCTCGTGGTGAAAAGTTTAAGGCAGTAATTATCTCCCTAGATCGTGTAAAGGTCAACCTCCTATAATTAAAAGGGCTAAATTATTTTACTTCTTAAGCATGGCATAGTTTAATTGAATTTGTAACCACAAAAATAAGGAATAACATTTGGCTTTGTTCTTTAAACTAATAAGGCTAGATTAATTCATATTAATAGTATATTTATTTTTTTTGTAAAGGAATACCAATTTATATTACCAAATCTAAATTACATTTTTTTCTTTATGATCATTAGTTAAATACATTTATTTTAATATTTTTGGTATTAACAATTTGTAGCTTCAAAAATAAGTCAGAGCATTATTGATAATAGTGTTCCTTGTATATTTGACCAAACTTAATTTTCAGTTTCTTAAAGAACATATTACTTTTGTATGTGTATTTTATAGCAGTCTGCATCTGCCCTTCCTTATTCGAACAACTAAGTGTGAACCAAATTCCAACGTGCAGTCCACATGGTTAAGAGATGGCAAAGCTACAAGAAAATCAATAATCGAAGCTATAACTAAATATTTATTTGCGTTCTTTATCCAATTTCATATAACATTTTGCTATTAATTTATTTTTCTTTAAATAATGTTGTTACTAACTAAATTTTGATTACAGACTGTTTTTTTTCTTTCCAGTGTGCATATTTATTATCTCCAGAAACAAATAGTGGTTACTACTTCACTAAATAATTCTTTTATATCTGACGGAATCCACCATCTGGCGCCCTTAAACTATAAAGCGTTGAATGCTTAAATGCAGATCTAACTTATTCTCCTGTAGAGTTTTAGAACTAGCTACGTATCTAATATCCTGTTATAAGAACGGGGCAATAGGTTACAAAGTGATCATATAAAATTTGATTTCTTTGTTTCATGTCATTGCCTAAGGATGACTGAATTTATCTATAAGTAATATGACGATCTGCATTTGTCATCGTTGGTACGGAATGAATGCTTTCTGCTGGTTTTGGTGTTGTTATTCGACCACTTAAATTCTTGATTCCACCGAAACACAGTTGTTTGTGATGGTACACCATCTCCAAATGTAGTTTTTACATCAGCGATATACTTCCTATCACTTTACTTTAATCGATAGTAAAACAAAAGCATTGCTCGAATATGTTCACTATTCAAATTCATGTCTTTTCCACGCTTTAAAATTATTTTATATCAGAATGGCTCTATATAAAATCGCTTTATTAGAGTTTTTTGAGATTAGGGATGTCAAACTATACGAATTTTGTATATCAATTGTCCTGCGAGCTGCACTATTATCACATCCCGAAATTCAAGCAGCATCCCTTGTACGGTGAAAAATTATAGTACATTATGCCTTTTGCTTTGCTCTGTTTCATACGAGGGCTGCCTTTAAGTAGTTACAAAAACTAGGAAAGAAAACAAATTTTTTGAACAAACTGTTTTATTGTTTTTCAAAATATTCACCTTTAAGTTATATACACTTTTTCATGCGTTCAAATCATTTCTCGAAGCAGTTTTTCCACTCTGAAGTTGGTATCTCAAAAATGTGGTTTTCAAATGCTTCAACGGCCTCTTCAGGAGTAGAAAATCGCTGTCCGCGCATTTTTTGTTTGTTATTCGGGAACAGAAAAAAGTCGTTAGGCGATAAATCTGGTGAATAGGGGCAATGAGACATTAATTCGATATTTTTCTCCTTCAAATAACGTGCTGTGTGGGAGCTGGCATTGTCATGATGGAGGATAATGCGACGTTTATGATTATTTTACCTGATTTCTTCGATGACTTCTGGCAAACAAATTATTGTATAGCATTCATCGTTAACTATTTTTCGAACTTCTAATGGAATACTTGCGACATGTCCGGTACGACCGAAGAAACAAACAATCATTTTCTTGGATTTGCTTCGCGAACGAACAACTTTTGTGCGATTCTGTTCATCTTGGAACACCCAAACAGTGTATTGTTGCTTAGTTTCCGGTTTATACGAGTATATCCAAGTTTCGTCACCTGTAACGATGTTGTAGATGGATTTTGCAGTCCCTTGGTCGAATTTGTTAAGGATTGCCCTACACCAATTGACAAGAGCCTGTTTTTGTGCTTCGGTCAAATTATGCGGAATCCATCGGGAACAGATTTTTCTCACGGCTAAATGTTGATGCACAATCGAATGTATTGCAGTCTGCAAGATGCCAAGGGATGCCTCTATCTCACGGTATGTCACATGCCGATCTTCTTGAATTATATTGCGCACAATATCGATGTTGTTTTGAATCACAGCCGATTTTGGTCGACCTTCACGAGATTCATCACTGACGGACGCACGACCACGACGAAATTCTGCAAACCAATTGTA
>JAHWXV010125525.1:0-15452 GCA_024586415.1 Phrixothrix hirtus | reverse complement strand
ATTGCAAACTCTAAAATTAATTTAAAAGCATAAATAATTCATGCATTTATAAATTCGTTTATACATGTACTAAGAGTTTTATAATTAAATTTTGAGCTCATTTAAAGCAAAAATAATTTATATATTTAAATAAAAAGTAATTAAGTATGTAAGTAATGCACAAAAATCATTAAAATATTAATTTATTTTTATTTTGAGAACAATAATTGGAACGGTCATCCATCCAAGTTACTCGCCAGACAAAACCTTGCTTAACTCCACAGATTTTTCTCAATAACTCACTTCAACGAATTTTCTCACGGAAACCAATTAGTTCATGTAATATAACATTACAGGCGCTAGAAACGTAGCGAGTTTTAAAAAAATCGTTAAACCTAAACATCACAAGAATAAAGTGGCACTTCCGGTCATTCGATTTTAACGAAATTCCTACACTAAGGCAGTAATAAACTTGTATATATAATTTCACTTTTCTACGACGTTTAGTTTTTGAGATATCTTGACCACATACGTACACACACACACACACACACACACACACACACACACAGACACAGACACACACACACACGCGCGCGCACGCACACGCACGCGCACACGCACACGCACACGCACACGCACACGCACACGCACACGCACACGCACACGCACACGCAAACGCACACGCACACCCACACAAACACGCAGACGCACACGCACACGCACACGCACACGCACACGCACACGCACACGCACACGCACACACATACACACACACACAAGCGCGCGCGCGCGCGCGCGTACACACACACAGACCAATTTCTAAAAACATGTTTTTCGGACTCAGGGGACCTGAAAACGTATATTTCCGCTAAAAACTGGACATCGATAATTTGGACCGAAAAACATGACTATAGTATATTTCATATACGTAAGAGAAAGTAAAAGTTAAATAATTAAAATTGTATATTGCTGAAAGCGTTACTATAGCGCTTCGTAAATTAAATTCAAATAGCATTTGCCGTGAAGCATACATTGATAAAGTGAATCAACTGTCAAAGTCAAATTCAAGCAATTTTACATTCTTCGGCAATTTTGATTTCAAATTATTCGAAAGTGTAAAAAATAATAGAAACCTTAGGAATAGAGTGCTTTTTAACTCCTTGGGAGATTATTTCTCTCGTTATCGCTCGAGAGACAAACTTCTTTTATCGGAATTAAAAGATGCACTTGGTACGAGGGCAGATTTTTATGTAATCTACCTAGCTATGAAGCAAAACAATTGAACACAAAGTAATATTTTATTTTTCAACGTAGATTCCTTCAGCATTTATACATTTAGTCCAACATTTCTCCAGTAATGCTATACCCTTCTTTCGGTAGGTCTGCAAAAAACTCTTCCATAGTTTCTTTTAGCTCCTCATCAGCAGAAAAACATTGTCTCCGTAAATGCTTCTTAAGCTTAGGAAATAAGTAATAGTCGCCAAGTCCGGGACTCTAGGGTGAATCTCATCTCTAGGTAGCCACAGTCGCTGATTACTCCTTCGACTTTTCGAGCTTTACGCACCCTGCAGTTTTCATGAAGCAGCTTAATCTACTGTCCATGGCTACTTGGTCTTTTTAACAGTAAAATTTTTAAGGTTGTTGTCTCTGATATTCCTACTTCATTAGCAGTTATTGAAACCTTTATTCTTCCATTTGTCAAAACCAAATCTAAAACTTTTTGGATTTTTTCGATGCTACGTGCTTCCATGGGCCATCCATATTTTGGATCTTCTTGAATTGATTCTCTGCAAATTTTTACTGTAAAATAAGACAGTATCTTCTCCATATCCAAACATACTTTCATAAATAACTTTTGGCCCAATTCCCTTTTTTGTTAAAGAATCTTATAATGCTTCTAAATTCAAGCTTTACTTCACTCATTTTCTTACACTTAATCCTCTGCAGAAATTGCAATTTTTGTCTGATTTGAACAAAACGTGGCAAACAAATCGACAAATGTAGCAGTAATTTGGCGTCAAAAAATGGCGATTGTCACTTGTTATTTTCATAGCTATGTAGATTATATAAAAATCTCCCTTCGTATTAAAAGAGGGACTTTCTTCCCTGGTATATAATACACTATTTTGCATTTACGGGACCAAAACGCCACATCTAGTCACTTGTTTTCACTAGTAAAGTGACAGTTTTAATCTTAAGTGATTAAACTTTAACTTTAGTCCTGTAGTGAGATAAAGTAAATTTACTCCCGCATAGACAAAGTAAATCCATTGCAATAACATAAATTAATCAACTAATAGGATATTATGTACCAAGGGACTAAAGTGCATCTTTTAATTCCGAGAGAGAAAGAGATTAAAAATCACGTTAGTTCTGAGGTCTATACGTTATTTTTTGCACTTTGAAATAATTTGAAATCAAAAGGGCCAAAGAAAGTAAAATTGCATGATTTTAACATTGACAGTTCATTTGATTTACAAACGTATGTTTCACGGCAAATGCCATTTAAATTTTATTTAAGAAGTGCTATAGAAGTGCTTTCAGCGATAAGCAATTCTAATTGGTGAATTTTATTATTGCCATACATTTACTTTGTTTTTGCGGAATTTAAAGTAAAATTTAAATTCCTTGAGATTTAAGTTGTTGCTTTAATCATGGAAACGCATAGTCATGTGAAAAAGTTATTTATCTCCCAGCCATGGTTGGAAGGCTTTGTGCTGTATTTGACTATAATTTTTCATTTGAAAGGACTATCTATAGCGACTATAATGCATCTAAATTCGGAAGTATTACGCTTAGCGATAATTTACAAGAAGGAAGACGAATTTCCGCAAAAGCCGAACGAAATGTAGAAACTTCTTAACAAATGATCCAAGAAGACAAGAGTATCCTTCAGAACTAACATAAGAATCTCGGACATTGATAGTGCCTTGATAAATAAAATCTTACATGATAGTTTGGGCATCGATGGTAGACAAAAATTTCTAAAGTTATAAATTACAAAGCAGTTTATAACTTTGTTATAGAAGTTGAACTTGAATCAAAGCGGAAATGGACACAATGAATTTTTCTGTCGATCCTAATTCTGTCAAGGTTAGGCAATTTCAAAATGTAGGAAAAGAGTTGATAACCTTCTTTTCGTAAAATTTACAACCTTTTTACATATATCGTATTTGAGAATCAGCGCAAAGTTAACACAGAATGCCTACCAGAGTTTTTGAAACGGTTCATTTATGGTGTCTTAAGATGAAATTCTAGTTGTAACTAGAAAATGTTTCGAATAATAATGCAAGGAAAACAAAACAGCTTTTAAAGACCTCATTTGTTAAATTATTGAAAATCCCGCCTTAAAAAACGATCAGGTACATTATAACGGGCCGGAAAGCTTTTTGGGTCGCTAAAGATTGGTAAAAATGTCGTTTACTCTGAACTAGCTCGAAGCTCCGGGAGCCACAGTGAAGTACAGGGGGTTTTACAATGCTTGTTCGAAATAATTGGGGTAAAATTCAGGACGGCTTACGAGAGTCAAAAAACGGGGCAAAAGACGTTATTTTTGGGCGCCACATTATTTAGTTGTCTTTGCGGAAGGTCTTTCGGAAAATAAACGATAAATAATCTAATTTCAAAAGCAATGCGATGGTTTTACTCTGAGATACAATTATTTACCGTAAGCCACTGGAGAAGCTTTCCTAATGTAGTTTGGTTAGACTTACATTTTGTAAATGTTTTCCCTACTTAGATCTAATATTTTCCTGTAAAAAAAGTACTGTTATGCCTTACCGCTAAAATTACTTAGAATCATGAAATAATAAGATCACCTGTTTTTAACTAAATTGCTTATAATGCAAACATCATAAATATATACAGACAATAAGAGCACAATCAAATAAACGATTACTTATTAATTACCACTATAACAAAGAGGGGACCCCAGAATTTGATTATTAAAAGCTACCTTAACTAATAACAAGATATTGACCCGGTTTGTTAAAGGTGCTCTAAAATTACGATACTTAACTGAATTAACGATGTATTTTTGGTTTATTAATTGAAAGAATTTACATAATAAAACCGAATTGTCTAACTGCTACTTGATGGTAGTAACTCCCCCCGCGATTGATTATTACGTTACGACGTAGGGGTTGAAGGTCAGGCTCCCCAAGTGAAACTTGTTGACTTATAAAGTGGAAAGCATTTATCGACAAAAAAAATTGCCACTTACTTTTATTCACGTGATATTTCGTGACTCTTTATTAAGCCCCAATGCATACAGTATTTCATGGTCACAGCTCACGTGGAATACCTTCCCAAACGTCCTGCACCCCTTCAGCTAACTTGAACGAGAATTACGAAGACTTGGCTCAATCTTTCTAGATTAGCACGAAGGACGAATTTGCCTAATTCACCACAATTTAGGCAGTCGATAATCGTTACGGGTAGCTAGTTTTGTATTTTCATGAATTCTTGGACGGAATTAGCAAAAGATAACGTCATGTCTCACTATCACGAACTTTCACTTGAGAGGTCTGGTCTCAACTAACTAATTTGTATCTTTTCATTTTGAGATTTCCCGGTCAAGGGGGTTGGCGGTTGCCATCTATTTATAGAAGCATACATGTTTCCATGAGAAAGCTAATGTTGTAGATTGTTTTTATAAGCGTGAACCGGGGATTTTCAGATGTTAATAATTATGAAAAAAATTGGTAGCAACCTGCGAAATTCTTGTTTATAATTTTTAGTACCGAATTGATATTGGAAGTTAACCTATTTGTTTGTTATTAATTTGCTTATACATATAGGGTGTTCTCAAATCAATGATAGATCTTGCAAGAGTTTTAGATGCGCTTACAACATCCCTTCAGTTAAACGATGCAATGAAACAGACATGATTTTTAATCGCCAAAAGAGCTGTAGAATACTTTGATGTTCTAGTTTCTGAAGTGGCCCAAGAAAAGTAAAATTTTGGTTTTGGGAATTGGTTTTTCAGAATACATAGTTTTTGTAGGTTTAAGGGCGAATGCTTTGAAAAAAATAATTAAAAATATTATTTGGTAAAAACGCAACAGCTTATAACGTTTTTATTAAGTGCCTAAATGATATAAAAGGACAGAATTAATGAATTCCAAGATTAATGGTTTTTACTTCATCTAAAGCGAACAGTGCCATCCAAATTAAATAAAATTTAACGATGATTGTTAACATTTTTCCGAAAAATTTCCGTTTGTAATATTACCGTTCCGATCCACTTATTTATTTTAAGAATGCTATGTACCAGATTGATTCTCCTGTCTGAATGTATGGTGTGAACTGTATATGGCAGTAGGCATTTAATTAATCGAAAGTATTTGTTAAACTTTTAGCGTTACTTTTTAACTCAGAGCATTTTTCTACATTGAGTATTAGTTTTAAGGAAAATTCGATATCAAATATTAAATCATTTAATATTTGTATATGTACAAATTTTAAAACAGTATAAGTTTTGGTGTTTCTTCCTTCAATGTTATCTAGTGGCTTAGTAATTTTGTAATTTGAATTTGCGTAGCTGAAATAAGTGTTAATAATAATTGCCTTTGGCATCTAACTGTTTCTTTAATTAACCTTTTAGGGACTGCTTTTGATATCTAAGTATTTAGTTAGTTTAATTTCTTGTTGTAGCTAATTTCATTTTTCTATAAATACTGCCCCATTTTGCGAAAATCTAAATGTTGGTTCTACAAAGCATTACTTAGGTGTAACCTCGCTATCTTGAACATTAAAGTTTGTTTTTGTACGCTTTTGTCTGTGAATGAATTTATTTCTGTCAAACTGCTACATTAATACAGCAAGTTATTTTAAAATAATCCTTAGGATTTGACTGTTGTAAAATGCTTCGCATCCAGTTCTTTGCAAGGGAACGATTCAAAGAAAACTTCTTTCTGGAAGTCAAAAATTTGAGACAAAATTGATCATTTTTTGTATTGAATAAGGTTTAAATTCAACGTAGTGATGTAGCCCTTCTTTATACAATTGCTTTAATACGATGATGCATATGCTATTACATTTTGGTTATCTTAGAAAAAATATCTCAATACATGTTGGTATTATTACCAATTGAAGTCATCTACGAACTTTTAGCGCATCATGCGCAGTATAGTAGACTAAAACAATATTGAATTACCTTAAACTATTTCCTAACAAAATGTTAAAATGTAGTCAATTCAATACAATACCATTCTTAAATTTGAAGCATCTTATAACGATTGTTATAGAAGCTTTGCTATATTGTCCTATTGTAGATGATTTAAGTTGAAACTCCTCACAATAAACACGTATAAAGTGCGATCGTTTAAATTTTCAATTATGGAAAGCCATGTCCATTCGTAAATCTGTTTTCATAGTTGCGTTTAAAGCATCCATCAAAAGGTTATAGGCGACCATAATTGCAAATGTAAACGATCATACTTTGTTCACATTTCAATGGTTGGCATAATTGCAATATCTGTACGTTATATTAGCAGAATTCAGTAGGATAAACAATTTCTCTTAAACTACAGAATATAAGATAGCGTCAACTGAAATTCAAATTAGTTATTACTATTTGTACGACAGAAAATTAAGAACCTGCTGCAATATGAGATGAGTATTATATTAAACTTCTAAATAATGTGTGCCAGTTACAAGTAATGCCGCAAAACTGACAATTGCTTAGAAAATTGAATAATAATTATTAAATGAGAATATACTTACTTAGAAATAGATAATACATATTTTATTGGTTTTCTAGAAATATTGACAACCTTGAAGTTTCGTAAATCTACAGTACTACGTTATCAGCTACTGCTAGCTAAATAATGTGTGCCAGCTAGAAGTAGTGTTGCAAAACTGCCAATTGCTTAGAAAATGGAAGAATAATTTTTAAATGCGAATATACTTAGAAATGGATAATACGTATTTTATTGGTTTTCTAAAAATATTGTCAACCTTGAAGTTTCGCAAATCTACAGTGCTACGTTATCAGCTACTGCTAAGGTTTTGATTCAATTTTCTTTAAGAAGGGTGTAATCATTCATACTTTTGATCTATAGAGATATACCTACGTTAAATACGAAGCTTTAGCATTTATCAGCCATACTGTAATCGAAAACTTAGGCTTCTCAAGGTTGCAGGTGGAATAATATATAATTAACTCAAGCTAAATTATCGATTCTTAGTTTTCACTTTAATTAAATGTTTACAGTGCTAATCAGCACTAGTGGAGTTACTTTACGTGTATGTTGCTAAGGAACAACTACATTATGCATATGCGCCATCACCTGTTGAAATTTATGGAAAATTTTCCAAAATCAAAATTTTACAAACAAAATAAACGAATTTCTTTCTTTACTTTCATTGTAAACCAATAAAATATGAATAATACGTGATCTAAGTACGAGGACTGTTCAATAATGAATGATTAGACTCCATTAATTATCAAATGGTACTTTTCAAAGTGGTCCTCACTAACTGCAATGCCTCTAAGTCATCTTTTCTGCAATCCCTCACACTGGAGTCCATTATTTGACAGATTCATCAATGTCACATATGCAGACTTTAGCGCTTGTTCTGAAAATTGAAAATGCCTTCCATGAAGGCCGTTAGTCACTTCAGGGAAAAGAAAGTCACAACATTAAATGTCTATCGGGTGGATGAAATATACGTTTAGTTTTTGTATCAGCGAAATACTCAATGAGAACATTAGCAATGTGTGGTTGTGCGTTATCATGGTGCAACGTCTACCTGCAAAACAATACAGCTAAGTACATTTCTTCAACAATTTTTAATGTAATTGTATAACAAAATAAATTATAATTAGTACAAACTTGAATATTACAAGAATGAACAGGTTTACAAATGAAAGCGTTTTATACATATAGGGTGTTCAGAAATAATTAAAAAATTAATGATTCAAATAATACGATTTTAAATACAATGTCGAATTAAAATAGGAAATTAATGAGTGTTTTGAAAGAAACAATGCCAAATTCCTTCAAAATTAAACAAACTAATTAAACAAAAATGGGAAGGCAATTTGGCACTTTCACAAACTCGTTACAAAATGTCAAACAGAAATAAATTATAGATGTATGTAAGCAGAGAGAAATAAATAGATAACGCACATGGAAGGTTAAGACGTCAGATAGAGAAACTACAATAATTGATATTGGCCATAATGGTTATCAAAGATCTTTAAAGAGCTTAATTTAACAAAGCCTAAGGATAAAAACAATAAATTTAAATTTAGCTACTTGTAGAAGATATAAAAGTTGTAATAAGTAATAATTAAAACCGAAATTTGTAAGTCAAATGCGTATATACTACAATGGTATTATTGAAGTTTACTTACAAGGCAAGGCATAATAAAAATTGAAGTAAAAAGTAAAATGTGAAAATTCACAAAACGGAAATTGTTGGTAACAAAAATGATAGTTTAATAATAAAACAAAATGAAAAACGTTAAATTGTGATTTTCTGTGAAAAAGTGTCATTAAATCTCTACAGTAGGTTTATTAGATATAAAGATAATTTCAAAATAAAAAAAACCAACATAAATAGAAAAATTGAACGAAATATTGAGAAACGTATATTAATGTAATATAATTCGAAATGACAGTAGTAAGACAAAGAGAGTACAGCGCCTCAAATAGGCCCCAAGATGGCTGCTAGGCTGTCTGGGGGCGCAACACTAGATTTTGGAGTGCGGCGTAAGCCTAGTTCTAAAAATAGTATCCCAGATTCTTCCCCAGCAGTAGAAAAGTGGCCCCAAGGTGGTCATCGAGTTGGTTGAGGGGACAGCCGTATCAGCCACATGGGGGTGCTTAAATCGCGTGGCATCGGCCATTTTGAAAGAGAAGTGGCTCCAAGATGGCGCCTGAAGTATCTGAGGCGCGTAGCCTAGGTGTTGAAGTGGGGAAAAGCACTAGGTGTAGGAATAGGGCCCGAGGCTTTTTTACAAAGTGGTAGAAATGGGGCCCCATTGTTTAAAAGTGAACGCATACGCCATCTATGTGTATAGCTATGTAGTTATTGATAGGTTAAAGTTTGCGACTTGACTACGCGCCATATTTGTGCAGCAATGTTGTTTTTGATGTAGCTTAGATTTGGGACTTGACTACGCGCCATCTGTGAGTGTAGCGATGCAGTCTATCCAAGTCGCACCCCGCCCCCCTTATTTTAACAGTTAACCACATCGCTACACTCTGCGACTTGGCCAGTGTCCGCTATTTTTTGAAAGAATACATTTATGCATTCTCATTTCGAAATTTGACGCCATCTAACGTTAGAAGTTGGAAGTTGATGTGTGGAAACAGTAATTGTATGTGTGTGTGTGAGTGTGTGTATGGCGTCAGATTTTTTTAATTCTCTTTGCGATTCGAACTCGTGTTTTCCGGCCGGTAATTGCTCTAGTAAACGGATGTGCGCATTGGACTACCAGTTCTGTCTGTAAATGTATTGTTAAATGTGTGATATTAGTACTTATCAGGTTTAAAAAAATGAGGTAGCGTATAAAATTCAAAATGTGTATTTTTTTAATAAAAGGGGACTTGTAAAAATTATCATTCAAATTTTAACTTAAGTGAAAAAATTCCTAACAACTAATTTCAAACCTGAGAATTTGTTAAAAAGGTGTCACTTATACTCGCTAAAATTCAAAATGCGTATTCCTTTCATAAAATGACTTATAAAAATTATTATTCAAATTAAATATTTAAATTTAAACTTAAATGAACAAAATCGCTAACAAGATAATATTCAAACTTAAAATTCAAAAATAAGATTTGTAAAATTAATTGTACATACTTATTGGCTTTATTTTGAAATAATTAGGGAAATATAATAATTCTTATTTAAATATAATTTAGAAATATTTTACAAAATTGCTATGCATAATTTTTAAAATTTTATTGAAATGTCTGCACATTGTTATCAATTGAACCATATATATATATAACCATCAAACGGGTCATATCCTGTTTCAACGGAAAATTTTTTTGAAAGCTTGAATCTGCGTGGTAACGCCTGGAAATTTTAAGTTCTTAATGACATCACGTTATCGTCTATGAGCGAGGAACAATTCAGCAATTCGCTCATTGCTAGTAGCACATCTGTAGTGAACAATTCAGCTATTTTTATCCTGTGTAAGTATGTGTTAAATAATTTTATGATTAATTTTTATTTTATATTTTAATTTTAGGACTGGATTTAAACTCAATCAATTCTTGCACAGTGGGCAAAAGATTTATTAGCATCAAAGATTTAAAGAAAAGGCGTGCGATACAATATTAAAAATTTGGAAATTATGCCAACAAAATTCGGTAAAGGTGCGAAAGCCAAATTGGACGAGGGAATAGTATTAATAGCTGAACCGTTCTCTACAGATGTGCCACTAGCAATGAGCAAATTGCTGAATTGTTCCCCGCTCGTAGACGATAACATGATGTCATTAGGAACTTAAAATTTGATTGATAACAATGTGCAGACATTTCAATAAAATTTTAAAAATTATGCATAGCAATTTTGTAAAATATTTCTAAATTATATTTATATAAAAATTATTATATTTTCCTAATTATTTTAAAATAAATCCATTGCTCATGTATAACTAATTTTACAAGTTCTATTTTTGAATTTTAAGTTTGAATATTATCTTGTTAGGGATTTTGTTCTTTTAAGTTTGGATTTGAATATTTAATTTGAATAATAATTTTTATAAGTTATTTTATGACAGGAATACGTATTTTGAACTTTAACGAGCATAAGTGACGCCATTTTTAACAACTTGTTAAGTTTGAAATTAGTTGTTAGGAATCTTTTCACTTAAGTTAAAATTTGAATGATAATTTTTACAAGTCCCCTTTTATTAAAAGATTACGCATTTTGAATTTTATACGCGACCTGATTTTTTTAAACCTGATAAGTACTAATATCACACATTTAACAACACATTTACAGACAGAACTGGTAGTCCAATGCGCACATCCGTTTACTAGAGCAATTGCCGCCCGGAAAACTCGAGTTCGAATCGCAAAGGGAACTAAAAAATCTGAGGTCATACACACACTGACACACACGATTATTGTTTTCACACATCAACTTCCAACTGCTAACGTTAAATGGCGTCAAATTTCGAAATGAGAATGCCTGAATGTATCCTTTCAAAAAATAGCGGACACTGGCCAAGTCTCAGAGTGTAGCGATGTGGCTAACTGCTAAAATAAGGGGGGGGGGGGTGCGACTTGGGTGGACTACATCACTACACTCGCAGATAGCGCGTAGTCAAGTCGCAAATCTAAGCTACATCAAAAACAACATTGCTACACATAGATGGCGGGTAGTCAAGGCGCAAACCTTAACCTAACAATAACTACATAGCTACACACATAGATGGCGTATGCGTTCACTTTTAAACAATGGGGTTCCATTTCTACCGCTGTGTAAAAAGGCCTCGTGCCCTATTCCTACACCTAGGGCTTTGCCTCACTTCAACACCTAGGCTACGCGCCTCAAACACTTCATGCGCCATCTTGGAGCCCACTTGTCTTTCAAAATGGCCGATGCAACGCGACTTAAGCACCCCCACGTGGCTGATACGGCTGTGCCCCTCAACCAACTCGACTACCACCTTGGGGCCACTTTTCTACTGCTGGGGCAGAGTCCGGGGCCCCATTTTTACACCTAGGCTTACGCCCTACTCTAAAATCTAGAGTTGCGCCCCCAGACACTCTAGCAGCCATCTTGGCACCTACTTTCGTGCCGTACTTTCTTTGTCTTACCACTAATAACATTTTTGATGAAGCATCCTGTGGAAATTTTCGTAACGAGCCATGTCCCAAGACTGTACATTTAAAGAACGTTCTAGAAGTTATAGTTTTGATATAAATGGATGAATTACGCCTTAATTCGCTTCTCAAATTGACATATACGTGAAAAAATATTGAAAGGTAAATTGTGCTATAGCTTTTAGAAATAAAGGTGTATCTGTAAAATTATACTAGTTGCAAATTATAAAAAATAAGTGAGTCGAAATACGTATTTAAGATAGTGGCGAGCTTTATTACATTGATTAAAAAACATTCAAAATAGGAGGACAAAAAAAGGTTTTTCGTGAAAGAGTTAAGGTGAGATACAATAATGTATTTAAAAAAATCGTTCAATCATTAACAAGATGATTTTAGAATAATTTTTATATAAATTTAATCTTGAATATTGGAAAATTGTTTAGCAGAAAGTAATAAACCACGTCGATTTTTAGAATTTCAACATTCAGGCATAAAAATCATGGGGTTGTTTTCAAGACTATGTTTTACATAATTGTAAATAAAAGATTGTTATTACTTTTAAGACGTATTTGTAGTAAATTTTCTCTTATACGAGCGTGAATATGTGATTGGTTTGCCTGCTTAAAAAGTGTTAGTATTATTCGCTATACAAGGAATAAAAATTCGTACATAAAGTACGGACGCTGAACAAGATGACAGATTTAAAAATATCCGTTGCAAACGTAATAGAATTAACTATTACTATTTAATTTTAGCATCATCTTTGCTGAGCTACTATGATCACAATAGGAAGTTCTTTATTTATAATCAGACTACTAGTTGCCATAGTAATACTTACTCGTAATTTATTGGTTAAATTAGCCACACTAATCATTTCGTAATTGTTTTGTTTATATATCAAACGCGTTCGATTATTGCTTACGTTTTGAACTCTGTTTGATTACGTTTGTGTTATAATATTCTTTTTAGAATTACTTATTCGTTGTTCTGCTGTTGCATGTGCAATTTGTAGCCTTAAATTACGGAAACTGATCGAATTAGTATAACGTTTTGCAACGTTTATGACGTCCTTAATAATGATGAAGTATGTCGTCTGGTTCGACGTTCATACTTTACATTCAGCTCCTACGTGGCATAGGAATACGAACTTTTATTTTACAAAAAAATTGTTTTAAGGTAAATCCGATTTTTAAATATATTTGCAATTTTACAATATAAAATATTAGCCCTCTCTCTATTCTACGGAATTCGGCCAACGCTTCGTTCTGTGAAAATTGATCTCGGACCTGAAATATGGGACAACAGCGTAATTGTGTCAAAAATAACTATTAAAGCGTGTAATGTAGAATGTTACAATATTGCAACTAATTAGATGGCTATAAGGACATAAAATATATCATAATTAATATTTATCCAATGTTAAGGTAAATTTATTAGAAATATTTTAGAAATGATTTGTTGTAATTAGAGTATCGAAGTACGTGTCACTATCGTATAACTTAAAGCGATAGCAATTAAAAAATTCTGTTTTTTATATTCGGCACACTAAATAATCCAGTATTGCAAATTTTAAAATTTTTATTCGTATTATTTGCCTAAATATAAATAGCAGACGTTTGTTTTAATAAAATACGACGTTACATATACGGCTGCATATTTAAAATATTCATTACTATCTATTACCTGAGGGAGAGAAAAAGTTATTCAAAATGAAACGGTTGCATGAGTCTAGAGAAGAATAAATTTTTTAAAAGCAAATGCAGAAAATTTATTTTTTAACTAGCACATAGTACTATTTTAGTTGTCCAATAGAGATAACCGTATATGTACGTTTTAAATTAAACTAGTACATTCCAATTTATTAATCGAAATATTTCTCATAATCACTTGTACCCATACAAGAAATAAGAAAATAGCAAAAAGAGCAAAAATCAATAACCATTATAATCGAGCAGCCTGTTTAAATTTAATCACAATTGATGCAACTATAAAAGTCGTTCAGCGGTGATTTTAACGAGGACCGTTTCTACTGAAATGACCCGTAACGACACAATTTCTGCAATTCTCCTGACTCTCACCTTCTAGTATAAAACCTAACCACAAAAGCCAAGCAGTTTTGTCGAGTTATATCTTGGCTTTACTCTCGCTTTTATGGTTTGTCGCATTGTTCTGTCTTAATTATTTTTACTAGTCGACACGTGCCAAAAGAGAACAGCTCCGCTTCTAAAATTAATTGTCTCCATTGTTGACCCTCACTTCTAACATTTCAGTTGAAATTAGGAGTCCTTGTTGCTACTAAGGATATATGGCAATATAAATTTTGTGTCTTATTAATTAAATGTTTTTTAAAAATTTCTTTATGCAACCATTGTAATAATTCAAAAGTTGCCTGCTGAACTTTTATTAACTTCCGTACTTTATATAATTATTTACTGGTTCTTTCGGAGAATTTATCTTCTTCCGACATAACACTCCCTAGTACGTATAGGTAGGCAGCAGTGCCTAAAGATTAATGAAATATTGTTAGAAGTTTAGAAGATTATTTAAGAGTCTTGCTAGGCTTCGATGCGTTCTAAATTAACTTACATATGGAAATTCTCAAGTTCTTCCAACTATAACTAACCACAGCTACTTTACATAGTTGAACTAACTAGTTTAATTTTGAAAGCATGTATTTTACTACTTAGGCGCAGATTGTTTTCTCATATTAGCACTGCTATATATTGTAACACATAGTTTAATTAGAAATAATTAATCTTGGAGTAATAATTTAGTTACATAGAATTTTCTATGTAAATGTAATAATAGCGGAAGTTAGGAAAGCTATTTCAAACATTCATATTAGTTAAATTTGGAAATAAAATTCCATTCCCTCAAAATGGATCAATTGTCTCTCTCATAGGATTCGAATTGAATGTCTCTGATATTATGCAAGTGGGAAAGTATAACGTAAAGGATTCAACCAACAGTAACACCTGAACTTATCTTATCAGTAACGTTCCAACTGAGACCCCATTACCAACGTCAGGCTTATAAAGCTACGAAAACTTTTACCGCTATCATCATCATTCTAGAAATCTTACCTATTAAAACTAAAATATCTTCAAATGTCAGTGTTAATGGTGAAAACTTAACACTTCCTGTATTTATTCTAAAAGAATGACTTTATTTCACGGATATAAAATGAGTTTCGTGTAATTTTCTTGTCAATTACGAACACCAGTAATCGGTAATTGCATTGTTATTTACCTTTCAAGTTTTGGTTAGAAACATTTTATAGATTTTGTAAATAATATCAACACTTGGAACCTTACAATCCATAGCATAATGTAATAATGAACTAGTTTAGTAGATGTTAAGCAATGAATATATGATGTAGAGCCGTTTTTACTTTAAACAAGCTCGCTTTAATTAAGAACTTCGTAAAATCTCTAATCAATATGAAACTGATACAATCATAAAGAAGATAATAAACTACTTAAGTTATGTCATCGTTAATTAGTAGAAAAGCTTAAGATTGTGATTGTATAACTTAAATCGAAATGGAACTACAATTATTACTGAAAACGAGGGATATTTTTACTTTCTCTTACCTATATGAAATATAGAATAGAGAAAGTATTGTTTTCGTCCAAAATTTTCGATGTCAAAATTTTATTGGAAATACACGTTTTG
>JAHWXV010125514.1:0-14693 GCA_024586415.1 Phrixothrix hirtus | reverse complement strand
TAAAAATATGCTTTATGATAAAAATATTTTTTATTTTGATAATCCTTCATAATAATACTGATAATAAAATTACTTATTCAAATAAGGGTAACAAGCATATGTATAATATACACATGAAGAATAACGAAGTTATTTTTTTTTCTAAAATATCCAACATCCTGTCGAATGAATTAAGTAGTCTTGTTTTTAACTGCATGTTTTCTTGGTACCTTCTTTTAATGGCGTCTTCAGACACTCTTTAAATCTTCCAGTACTCTTCGTTTTGCGTTCCATTTGGACACTCACGCTGCCCTACCTCGATAGAATAAGCGTTGTTGAGCACAAGTTATGACGTCACGAACGACGTCACTAGGCAATATTTAAGCGTTCACAACGCCAAAAGGAACGGCGAAAGCAATGCTTATAAACGCTTATAGCGCGTAAGCGTCCAAATGGAACGCACCCATAGTATTAATAGTGTGAAATTGACAAGCAAGGTTATTTTATAGAAATTTAATACCAGAATAAAGCCATTTTAATTATGTTAATAACAGCAACTCTTCAGTAACAGATATCGACAGAAAATCCGCAAAAGTGTTCCCAGGCATATCAAAATGAAATATACCGCAATTGCCCCAAGTTGGCGCCCATGTCCCAAGTATACTCTTAGCAAGTAATTAAGTAGGTGCCCAATAATTATAGAAGTTGTAGAGCAACAACATTGCTATACTATTCGAAGTTTTATAAATGTTTTTGAACGTTTAATAACGGCATTCTTGGGGTAATTACATATCCAATTTAAAAACAATATATCATTAAAATTTCAATTTACCAACAACTATATTGCTAATATAAAATTAAAATAACTAAACCAGTTAAGATGCACAGATGCAATGACTTCTCATCGGATGAAGAATTAAAATTGTAGGTATCGTCTCAACGTCATGTTTGGCACGTTAAAAATCCCTACTGGGCGTGAACTTCTCCAAGTTCGGCAAACTCTTAATAGACATAACATAATTTTGTAGAATCAAAAATAAAAAAGCTATTTCGCTTTAAAACCCATCATTCGAAAAGTTATCATAATTTTTAGCTTTTATTTTTTTATTATTGACAATATGGTAAATATTATTAAGAAAAAGTTGTATATAATTCTATTATCTACAAAAAAGTTCCTTACAGAATTTCTGTGAGAACTCACAGTTACGGAGATAAATAAAAAAATAATTTTACCCTCTATTTTCAAGATGGCAGCCAAACAACAAGTAATTGAAGCCTGAGGGCAAAGGAATTTTTGCATCCTGCAGTCTCGTCATAAAAACAAACAAGAAATACAACGACACTTCATATGAATATATCTTATTGACAAATTAAATAAGAACGGCACAAAAAATATATATGTACATATGTAAATTCGACGATTGGCAAAAACAGAAGTAAGTAGGAAATGTTACAACGTCGCCCCCAAAATGGAATAATTTTCTTTGTTAATTTATTGGTTAATGAATTATTGGTTAATTACATCATTATTCTAAAAACTTAGTTTGCCTATAATAATAATGATTGTAATTAAATTATATAAAAATATTTTACCTCTTTATTAAATTTTAATTAAATCTTCTAAATTAACTTGGGAATTCTATTATTTTAGCGCATTAAATTATTTAAATGAAAATGTTTATTCAATTATGATATAAGTGCCATAATTTTAATTTTTAAATAGTTGTAATTGAAAATAATTAAAATTGCTTTAAAATTAAAATTTGAATTTTCCCGCTCAATATTTTCGGTTATTTACGTTGGCGTTGCATGAATTCCCTATATTTGACGGTTAAAATCACTTTTCATTTGGCGGTTCTCGTTAGCGTACGTTTCCATCTTTGATTTTATTTAATTTATACTTTTGTGAAAAAATGCCACCTAAAAGGAAAGGAACTCCATTCCCTGCTAAAGTAAGTAAATTATTTTTAAAAATAATTTTAAATAAATATTTTATTATTTAGACACAACTGCCCCTTGAAGCTGAAGAAGAAATCGAAATTAACCCTTCCAACGATGTTGAAGACAATGGTAAAAATGATTAAAAATAAAATTTGAATAAAATTAAATTTATTATTGTTTTAGATGACGCTGTGGAGGAGGTCCAAAATGAGGAAAAGGGTGCAGGTAAAAAAGCTAAAAAGGGTGGCCTCAAAGGTAAAAAGGTTGTAAAGGTAGATGAAGTTTTACCTACCCATTCAAAAAAGACAAGAAAAGGTAAAAAGCTTGAGGAAGAGGAAATGGAAATTGTTCCTATAGCTTCTAAAACTAAACGACCTACTAAAAAACCAATTGAAAAGCAAATTTCTGTGGAAGATGCAGGTTTAGAAAATTCTGAGCAACCCAAAAAAAAACGACCTGGTAAGAAAATAGTTGACGATGATGTAAAGGAGGAAGTAAACGTCAAGCCTAAAAAGAAAAAACAAGATAAAAAAATGAATGGCGATGAAGCTACTGAACCTGTAAATGAAGAGATTGAAGAACCAAAGAAAAAAGAAAAATTCGAAGAACCAGAAGAAGTTGAAGATGAAGAAGTCTTAGCAGAACCAAAGAAAAAGGGTAAGGCTAAGAAAGTTGTAGCAAAATCTAAAGCGAAAGCTAAAGGTCGTTCCAAAAAAGAAGCTGTTTTAGCCCCTATCGATGATAATGCTTTAGAATAATATTGACTATATTATTAGTTATTTGTATTTCATGTACCTTATTATTTTATTGATGTAGTTAATAAACTTTGTTTTAAATCTTTTTTAAAGACTGATATCTTAACAAAGTGTAATGTAGTAAGGTACTGTAGAATTAACCTATTTTTTAGTTTTTCATGTTTTAAATACCAGTGTCTTAAATGTCGCTTAATATAAAAATGTTTGAATAAACTATTTCTTTAATTTGTGTATTTTATTTGCATATAAAAATTTGTATACATCACTAAATTGATCTTTTGACATATTATTCTGAATATCTTAACATGTAGCCTAATCTAAATTTTATAATTATAAAGATGCTATTTGAAAAACAAGCCTTAACCGACTAACTCCGTAACCATTGAAAAAGTACAGGATGAACTATAACTAATAACAAATTTGATGTTCTAAATTATCCCAGTGCAGTGCACATCGGCAGTTTTCTTACAAAAAAAGTATAATATTTTGCAGTTTTTATACTATTTTGCTTGAATATGAAGCAACTAATATGCACCACATAGATGCAGTGCAACAAGTCGAACTTGCTATTATACATGCTTTTATTTTTGAAGATTTGTTTGACAATATTTTTGTCTAATATGCATTTTGTAAACAAGTTTTAGAAATGTAACTTTAAATATGTCTCAAATTATACTAATGAATTCATTCAATATAAATATTTATTAAAACAGCTTTTAAAGCATATCAAATTATAAGAAGAAAATTAATCTTTCAAGTGCATTGTTGGGGTGTAGTTAACCCCAAAGACTTATTTATTTATAAGATCTATATTTATCTTTCCATTTTTATAGCTAAATTTGTATTTTGGTTTGATAAATATTATTTAAACTTATACATATTATAAAGGCTTAGGGTCAATATGACCCCAGTATGCAGTTTGTATGACAAAAATCAATACAATACCAACAGTATATGCTTTAGTATGGCTCAGCATGAAACGTGGTGTTAAAATAATTAATAGGTACTTCTAAAAGACAAACCTGATAAGACAAAATAACATCAAAGCCCGAGTGTATTTTTCCCCAGAGTGAAAGACAAGAAGACACCACAGAAGTGCAAACAAAACATTTATGCAAGGAACATTCTGTTATTTTGTGTCGTACATGTTCTGAGACACTTGAACACTAAGTGATTAATTATCATTATTTACATTATATATATATATATATATAATACATTTATTAAATTTTTAATAAAAATACATATTAATCAAATTTATTTTTGGGGTTGTTGACCTTCCTACGCACCATGTACTAAAAAATAAGGATGCGTATGAAAGGTTATAGAAATGGCATTTCTACAATAACAAATTTGGATCTAAATCAGAAAAATAATTGAGTATATCACGTCAAAATTTAATAAAAACATATTTTGTCTTATACAAAAAATTAATTTCAGGTTAGAAAAGTTAGCTAAACGGTTTCCCCTTTTTTAGGTAATCAATCTCAAAACTGGTTACATCCAATTTTGTTTTGTAAATAACAAACATCTAGAAATATATTTGAATTTTAAAATCATGTTTTGGTAGGGTTAACATTACAAGTACAATTTACAATTGAGGTTATCAAGCTTTTCAAATTTTAACAGACGCTGAAGGGGGATTTGCTGTTTGCCGCATTACACTAGAGCAGTGCTGTTAATACAATATTTGCAGCTTTCCTAAATAGTTTTTATAAATAGAAAGCAGCCAATATGCGCCACATCCGTGCAATAGATATAAATCGGAAAGCTGTTAGATATTAAAATTAGCTTATTTTTATTATAAATAATGAATATTGAAAGTGTAAAAACTTGAAATGGTAGGAATATAACAAATTGTTTTATTGCTCCTTTTTGGTTTCAATTTTAACTTCTTTTTAATTTAATAGATGCGGCTTAATTTTGAGGACCTTTATTCCTATTATAATATAGGGTGAATCGTAACGATTAGAATAAACATAACGTACATTTCAAAAAATTTCACTTCGCAGGAAACTATGAAGACATGTCAACTTTAAATCTAAACTGTGGCCAGTACACACGATAGACCGCTACACGTAAAAAAATTTGGTATAAAACAACACACAACTTTCTCATACGTATTATAGATATACAAATATAGTCCACAAATTATTGAAATATTTACGTTTATTTTGTGAACGATCACCCATCCAAATTACTGGACACGCAAAACAGAGATTTTCCTCTATAACTTGCTTCAACAAATTTTCTCAGAGAAACGGATTAGTTGGTATAAAAGAGGCGTAAGAAACATTATAAGTTTGAAAAATACCGTTAGAGCAGTTTTTCAGAAAATCGCAAAAAATGACAAGGGTAACATGGCACTATTTTAACCAAAATGTTGCAGTTGCGTGTCCGAATGATTACAAACTTACATATATTTTGTTTATCTATGTCTTTTCGTTTTCGAGATATGCTGTTTACACCCAGACAGGCCAATTTTCAAATGATTTCGGACTCAAGCGACTCATAACGTGTATTTTCTCTTTTAGAGAAAGTAAAAGTCTGTGCAATTTGCATGTGTAGAGGTAATGTCAAATATACAGTTCTGCACAAACAAATAAAGTACAACCAAATTCAACAATACATCAAATTTCTCTAATTGTATAACCATCTTCCAGTTTTGCTATAATTCTTCCTTATTCAGCTTAAATAGGTTTTCTTGTCATTTTGAATTAATAAAATTGATATGTATCATCCTTGATAATAAAAGTATGAATAAATTTAGAAGTTGTTTGCACTAGATTTATGTGAGCAAAATTGTAAAGATGTCTGTGTATTTGTCGGAATTGTCTATAAAAGTCGTAACTCTACCCAGACATATTTTATAGTATGGACGTACCCAATGTTCAAGGTAAAACGTGAAACATAACTTTAGGTATACAAAGTTTTCACATAGTTGCGTTAAAATAGACTGTGGCACAATGTGATTTAAGATTAATGGTTTCCGAAAATTCTAACAGAATTAATAGATTTGCATAAAAGTCTTCCTAATTGAAAATAAAATGTAAAAATATTCTGATCGCAAAATAAACGCTAAAATCAAATTCTCATATAAAAATGGATAAAGGAAGAACCAGCTGCCGATAGAGGCTTTGTTGTAAAACTATATAATAGGCGCGAACTAAAAGAAAAAAAGCTAAAGAGGTACCGTAAAATGGGGTGACTTGAGACACTTTTAATCTTTTTAGCAATGTACTTTGATTTGAAAAAAAATTCTTTTAAGCCAAAAAGTTTAGTCTCTAAGTGAACATAAATAATCATTATTCAAAATGTGGATAAATTGTTTATATTTAGAATATTACTAAAAAATACGCCTGTCTCATGTCACCCCCGTACTGGGGGTGATTTGAGATATCCTTATATTATTGTGAGTGCCTCATGTCAGATTATTCCTGGGGAGAGACGAGACACTTATTATGATAAGAATTACTACTGTAGTTTAAAAAATTGATAAAACAAAATTGTTAGTTATCTAAAAATATATATTCTTTTTATTTTATGAACGAAAACATCGGAAAGAATCAAATTTAAATTTTAATAAGTAACATCTACAAAAAAAAATTAAGTACAATGTGAAGAAAATAGTTCATTACAAATTAATATTATTTGAAAATTCATCAGTCCTAATCCTAGTTCCTGAGGTGGCGGTAGCGAGCCTTTACTTCATGAGGATACACAAAATCCACATCATCAATTTGAGGCCAAACAAATGTATCTAAAGTATTTTTATATCTCCTCATAAATTTCTCTTCTATATTACTGCAGTCACCTCTGGAATTTTCAGAAATAGTGACTACTTTCCCAACAGAATATTTCTTTGAGACGTTGGTTCTTTTTTAGGACCTTTTTTCACAGACATTTCAATGAGGAGATAGTTGCCTTCTACTACATTTTCATAGTCAACAGTCTCTACTGGTTGAAACTTATCTGTGGCTGGACCTTCTTCTGTGATTAGACATTCTGGAAGCAAAAGATTGCCCTCATCATTTATGAATCCTGTCTCTGTTTCATAAGAGTCGTTACTGATGTCGTTCACGCGTGACTCTGCACCATCCGACTCGATATTTGAAACACTCTTTCCAGGTTCTATTTCTAATTTTCTTTTCTTCTTCTTTGGCATTTGACTTTCATTTTCTCCGTAGCGCAGTATCGTCAGAAGATCAATCAAACTTCCTTCCATAACTTCTCGGATAGAATTGCTCTCACCATTCGAGGGAAGTTGAGCCAACACGTTCTGGTGGTTGATGGGAATAATACCACATTTTGGAAAGCCTAACCTTATGGTTTCTCTAGCAGATTCTTCTATCTTCAAAAGTAGCTCTTTAAGCATTGCTGGGAATCTGTTCTTAGGTACTGCACCTCGATTTCCCTTCATCTTCCATTCCATCAGAATTTGACGCCAGTTTTGTTTGAATGGCCTAAAGAAGGAAACATCAAGAGGCTGGCAAAGATGGGTAGAGTTCTTCGGAAAATAAATAAATCTAATGTCTTCCTCTCTGCACCTTGAAATTACAATTTGTGACATATGAGATGACAGGTTGTCACCTATCAGTGCACAAGGTGGATTATGCTTCCTCAGATATGGAAGAGCTATTGTTAAAAACCATTCTTCAAAGGTCTTTTGGTCAATCCGCCCAGATTTTGTGTGTCCATAACGAGTTCCTTTGGGACCACCTGTTTGTCCATGTATCCCAAAGATTAAGGTATTTGTATATCACAAATGGGGGAAGAAGTGTGCCATCTCCAGCACATGACATCATAATCGAGGTGGATGCTTTTGAGGAATTTAAAATCAAATCGGGATGTTTGCAACCTCTTTTTACAACCACATGTTTCCTACCAGGATCATCACACAAATGTGTCTCATCATAATTGATGATTGATTGAGACTTAATGCCTTGCATAGTTTCTTCTAAGTTGTCAAAATATTGGTTGATGACGTCTGGAGAAATCTGTGCATGACAGCGCTTTATATTTTGTGCAAGTCTCACAGACAATACGCGATCATGGCGACTTAAAAAAAACTGTAACCAATCCTCACATGGCATGTTATTAAATTTAGCAATTCTTTTTCCCTTTCCATCTAGATAACTTTTCATAAGCAGCCTGATATCATATCCTGTCAATGGCGATCCCCATTCACTTGCTGTTAACAGATTTTCCATCAGAATATTTTTCTCTGTTGAGGTCAGTGCAGTTTGGCCCCCTATTTCCTTGGTGTTTTTTCCATTCAACATACGTGAACGTTTGAACTTGTCAACTAAATATTTTTCAGCAGCTTTGCGGTGGCTAAGACGACCATTTTCTACCTCTTCAATGGCTTTATTCAAAATTTCTACATTACTGCTTGCATATTTCCTTGCATCAGGTCTTTTTTGTACACCCTTGGCATTTCTGCTGCAAAAATAAAATAAAATATTAGGAGAAGATACAGGTTATGTTATAATACAAACTATCTCAAATCACCCCGGATATGTTATCTTTCCACATAAATCAATCCTGTGAATTATGGTTTCATAATACATTTATTTTTATTGTTGCACAATTTTTAGGTACCTTTAAGATACCAAAAAAAATTCAATAGTTGTGAGATGTTCCTTAGCAGATTATCTACTTCCTTTAGGAACAACTATTTTCTTTCTGTTTATAAGCTACACCGGGTACCAATGTGATTTTCTAGCAAAAAACTTTACCTCCTAAGCAAAGTTGAAGTTACGTGCATACTATATCACGTAAAGAAAAATATGTGACGATACAAATAGCAATCTTAAAAATTAATTGTTAAACTAATGTCAACATTTTATGGAATTTCCTACTTCTTCGCTTTTTACCAACATTAACTCGATAGGAAATATTGAAATAGGTATCGAAATTAACAATGAAAAGAAAAATTGGCATATTACTTTAGCATATGGATGAGCAAGCATGCGCACAGTATGCACTCTCTATTATCCATACAACGGCGTCATGCGGGCGTGTGCGTGCGTGCGTGTGTGCTGCGCGCGCTTGTGTTTAACGCGAACTAATCGATTTCTCCGATAAAATTCGTTGAAACGGGTTATCGAGAGAAATCTCCGGAGTTAGGCAGCGTTTTACGTGTTCAGCAATTTGGATGTATGGCAGTTGCAATTATCGTACTCAAAATAAACGTAACTGATATTTTAATCACTCGTGGACGTTATTTGCATATTTATAATATGTATGAGATTAGTGTGTTGTTTCACACCAGATTTTTTTATGACACTTTTGATGCTTAATAGTTTTAAATCCTTATGAAGTTCTTCGTTTCGCATGAATCACGGGGCCCGCGTGGTCATACAAGGAGCTTTGTTTTGCACTATCTGAAACTGATTTAAGTGAGTCTTGGCTGCAGTGCTCCATGAACGGTATTGCCTTAGACAATGACGAATCTGATTATGTTCGTATATATCAAGTATACAGTTGCGAGGTTTATTGTATTACTGATTAGGCGAATAGCTCATATTAGTCCATTGTTATACCTAGTTATTTGACCTCCTTAGTCCATCTTAAGTTCCTACTTTCTAGCGATTTCGTTACTATTTGTGAATGCCTACTTCTGAAGAACGCTATTGCTTGGCGTTCATTTTGATTTATGATAATCTTTCATGCGGACATTCAGATATTAATGTTGTCTGCGGTAAGTTAGAGCTTTCGTATTATTAGTTCCTGTCTCCGCGATGAAAGAATGATGGTACCGTCTGAGAAAAGCGCCAATTTTATGCCTGGCGTCTTTGGGAGACTGTGTGTACATATGTTGTATAAGGTTGGGCCTAGTACTGACCCCTGAAGGAGTTGTTAGATTGAAAGCTTTTTTTGAGCACTGGTCATAAAAGTTATTTTTTGAAGCAAGGATTGGATGTTTTGTGTCCATTTCAGCTGTGTGTATTTCATTATGCAATTGTCACAAAATTATCGCTATTTTGTTTTTCGAAACCACCAACTACATTCGTCTTTCACTTGCATCATCATTTCTCATCTTGAACCGTCAAAGAATCCCATTGAGAACAATATGCTTTAACAACGGGATTAAATGGGGTTACTTCCTCCCACCCTGATTTTTGATCTTCATTCTTCCACTTTAATAACAAGATCGAGGTCGATTTCTTGATCTAGCTTAATATAGTCTAGTTTCTAGTCATCCGTGATTACAGCAGTACGGTTGACAAGAGGTTCTTCAATTTGTCACTCTAACCAAGAACAATCTTTGCAGGCTTCTGGGCAAAGCCGTCTTGATGAAGGGTCAGCGTTTCGATTATTTCTTCCATCACAATGCTCAATTTCAAATTCATACTCTTGGTGCCTTTCAGTCCATCTCACTATTTGGTCTTTCGGATTCTTAGACTGTAGTAACCATTTCAACACTAAGTGACCAATTCTCAATAAGAAATTTTCTTCATAAAGATATTTGTAAAAGTGTTCAACAGCCTTTGTGCCCACATGGCTAGCATCCGTATCTAAGACACATTTTTCCCCCATTCTAGGATAACTGAGTATGAATGCGGTTACCATTTAAGTTTTATGAATGACTCCTGGCGGTTATTATTCAATAAATACGGTTGGTCTTCTTCAGTAAGTTTTGTTAAGGGGTTTTGCGATGTCAGCAAATATACGTACAAATCGACGATAGTAAGTACATAATCCCAAGAAACTCCGCAATTTATGTTTATCTTTTAATTGTGGCTATTTTCGTACGGACTAAATATTCTCTGGATCAGCTGCCACACCTTCCTCAGAAACCAGATGACCAAAGTATTTTACTTCATTTTAAAACAAGGGCTCTTTTTTGGACCAAGTTGTAAATGCGCACTTCGCAGTCTTTGAAACACTTTTTCAAGATTTTTCAGATATTCATCGAAGGACTTTCCAATAACTATGACATCGTTCAAGTATAGACACGTTTACCAAGACAACCCGCTCAAAACCAATTCCATTAGCCTTTCAAACGTCGCCGATGCCCTGCACAAACCAAAGGGCATCACTATAAACTGTCAGAGACCAGAACCAATGGAAAATGCCGTCGTTTCCCGGTGTTCAGAGTCCATATTCACTAAAATCGAAAACTATTTGGAGCCGGAAAGCGTATACAAGGTGTCGTCAATTATGGGTAGAGGCTAGCCGTCCTTCTAGATCACATTATTTAACCGATGATAATTCTCACAAAATTTAGTGTTACCATCTTTCTTCTTTACAAGTACAACTAGTGATACTCAAAGACTGCTAGACTGTTCTATTATCCCTTGATTATCTGATCGGCTTACTTTCATTTTGATAAAGGCAGCCTCCTTGGCTGTTGACGTATTGGTTGGGCTTCTTCAGTATTTACTTTGTGCATTACAACAGTTGCTCTTCCCTTCAAATCGTCATTAATGGCAAATATGTTGGTATATTGTTGGATCACTTGACTGGCTTTATTGTTTTGCTCAAGCGATAAACCGCTGTCCAAGGATTCGAGTGTGGCAAGCAGCTTAGATAAATTCATTACTGATGGAATCTTCTCACCGGTTTTCATGCAACGTACCACAAATGAGATAGGTGTGCGCATTCCTAATCCACTGCCCATCGTTAGTCATTCATCAAGCGGGCAGGTGTCGTTTCCTTGACCACGACAACATTCTTCCAGTTAGATTACCACGTCCAATTATATGTTGTTCGTTTCTGGTATTTCCATGCATCCTGCCGGAAGTCTCGATTCAGTTGACTCATGACTATTGTTTTACTTCTTGGCGGTAAGTTTGCCCCCTTTGCTAAGATTATTATTATTTCGTAGACCTCTCGTATGCTAATTCTACTAGCAAGCGATGCGTACACTTCTCACAACCGATCTCAATATCTGTAATCATTTCACCATTAACGATTGCACGGTTTCATATAGCTGTACGTAATCGAAGCTGTGAAAGCAGTAATCTTCCAGCCCCAACAATTTTTGGTTTCACTATAATCTTCGTTGCTCCCGTATACACCAGTATTTGGCAATTCTTCCCTGCGATTGTTCCATTAATGTAAGGGATATCCGGTTTATGTTTCAACAATAGCATTTGAAAAATGACTACCGGGACATAACTAGCAGAAATCGATATTGATCCCTTCACATCGATACTTTCTAGTTTTCTTGGTGCTCTATATTATTGGCGAGACTGGTTGCAGCATATTTACAATTTTTCTGTATGTCCCCATTTTTCACGTTTCAACGCCAGGCTCGTTCTTCTGATGCTTTAATTATTCCTAAGACTATTTCTTTCCAACTCTCAGCACTAGCTTTCTTTTCCTCAATGGTATGAACAGGCCCTTCGCTGCTTGTTGGGCGCTTCAAATTTCAATGCGTGAGCTAATTCATTAGCAAATGCCTGTTGTGTTTCGAAATCCCGAATACCTTCCAAACATGTTTGCACCCCAATTTGTTCAATAAAACTTTCTGGAACCGGGAACAGTAATATTACAGATATTTGTCACCATATCGCATTTCCAATCGTGAAACAAGATAATCGAAATTATTCTGCAGATCGTCTGGTATGATTTCTAGAATGTTTAAAGTCTCATCTCGTAGATTTTGCTTTTCTTCAACGGTCTATCTATTCGATGTTGCAGCTGCCACGAACTATTTATGGTAATTAGCCCAAAATTTCTTACGTGGGTGCTTTCACGTGTCTTCTAGCGCATGCTATACAAATTTCAGTAGCAGGCGCGTAAGTAATCTACTGTGGATTGATTTCTGTTGATTGTTCTTAAGCATACCGACTTTTTTATTTGCGATGAGGAGGATAAATTTTGATATAGTTTATCACACCCCTTGGATACCTCCTCATACTTTGTTGACATCTCATTGGTAACGTCTATTTCTTTTGTTAATTTATTTGTCAGATCTTCCTATAATTTAATTTGACTTAATTTAAAGTCTTCTTTTAATACAGTTTCACTTGATTTGATTTCATCATGTAGTTTAGCTTACCTCGTTTTAATTTCTTCTTGTAATTTATTTTGGTTTGTATTTCTGGATATTATTTCGTCCTTTAATTTGTTTGTAAATTCTTCTTGGAATATATTTTGACTGGACTGATTTTCTTCATGTAACTTATTTTCATTTCACTTCTTCTTGATGTGAATCCATCTTAGTCTGTATTTTCTACAGCATTTATAGTAGCGATTTTATGTTTCTACCGGCGCTTTTTGTCACCGACATAAATAAAACAATTAATACTAGCCTTTATTTATTAATAGTCCACTAATGTAACGAAACTAGTTAATTGCTTTAAAAGTCTTTATTTATCTATATGAACATAAATTATGTATTTACACGTATTCAACTTAATATTTATTTTAGACTACACTAGTAGTAATTGTTTATAACAGCTTTTCAACAGGTTCTTAGGAAAAACTGAACTAAAGGAATTTAAAGTGCTATTTATATAGAAAGGTGATGTGCTGGAACATTCTCGAATATTAAGGATTACACAGAAGATGATGTTATACATCCCAATGCATGACTCTTGCTAGGACTTTGAATGTATTTAATCAGTTGCAGTAAAGAGTCATCCGGGATTACATAATTTATATTAGCGCCATGAACCCTTTCAGAATCATCCATAGAATTTTTGTTATCGGAATTTTTGTTACAGTTATGTTTTCTAATATTTAAGGTAAGCTAGCAATAAATTAATCAGCTTGTGATTTTTGAGAAATGCTATTATCTTGGCGTTCTCCATGCGAAAGGAAAGTATTCAAGTCACCAGTAGATGTTTTATAATAGTTTTATTACTGAATTTTCGGAGAGTAGCATTATTTCTAGATTCGTAATATAGTCAAATTCGTAGGCTCTCTTGTAGTTGAGTTTGGCTACTACTTTTGAAGCGATCGAGTTATTAATTTCTTCAGGAGTTTTTAATTTGTTGAACCAGTTTATTGTAACAAAACTAGTTAATTGTTTACCTTTTTATTTATATTCACTAAATTACAACTATTTACACATATTCACTCAACTATTTATTTTGAGGTACATTAATAATAAAAGTTTATATTTCTATTTATTTATAACAGCTACTTACAAGACAAGATTCTTAGCAAAATTGAAAAAAGGAACTTAAACTACTATTTATATAGAAAGGAAAACTCTGGAAAAATTCAACATTAGTAAGGAATACAATTAGTCATAATACTGATGTAATAAATTCCAATGCCATGACTCATTACTGCAACCTTGAATTTTTTAGATATGTGACAGTAATGAGTCATTTATATTGCATCATTTGTTTTAGATTATAGAATGTTCTGAAATCTCTTACAAAATTGTTGTTATTTCTAATTTTGTTACATTATTATTGATTTTACTTCTCTGTGAAGTTCTTCGTTTGAGTTTGCTTCGAGTATATTGCTGCTATATCGAGTCAGCCACTTAATGCTTTTGTCATTATTCAGAACGTAGCGTATTTATTATAGTTTAATATTGGCATTTTCTTTTCCTATTTTTCTATTATGGAATGCAAATAGTGTTCTTCCTGCTCTTATTTATCGAGTTCTTTTTACTTCATTGGTTAAATAGAAGGCTTTGATCTTTTTCTTAACTTGTCGTTTTACCTTTATCAGATTTTTTATTCTCGTCGATAGCACCTACTACTAGAACTTTGACTTGTATCTGTATTTCTGTGGTGCAACTAAATATAGAAGCTTTAAGGTTAATGAATCAAGATACCTGGAATCTTATTTGATTATAACAAAGACACCAACGAATAAACAATACTAAGGAAGTACATCTAGCTGTCAAACGTACGGTATGCGCATGTCTAGTTTTTAAGCACTACTTGTGATAGACGCACAGTTAAAGTGTCAAGTCGTGGAAGTATTTGTTAATTGTGTGCGTGTGTGTGTGTGTGTGTGTGTGTGTGCGTGCGCGCGTGTGTGTGTGTGTGTGTGTGCGTGCGCGCGTGTGTGTGTGTGTGTGTGTGTGTGTGTGTGTGTGTG
>JAHWXV010125505.1:0-11656 GCA_024586415.1 Phrixothrix hirtus | reverse complement strand
GGAGGATTTCAACCCAATGATCTAGTCTGGTTGTACCAACCTCAGCGACGACGAGGTCTATCCCCCAAATTGCAAAGATCTTGGGAAGGTCCGTATAAAGAGGTAAAAAGGATCAACGATGTAATCTACCGAATCATGAAATTGCCCAGAGGAAATCCCAAAGTCGTTCATATGAATTGGTTACCACCGTACGCTGGGAGGAACGTAGAATCGGGACAGCAAGAATGTGTGCAAAAGGCGAACTATTTCGAAGTGGAAGAATTAGAAGTCAAAAATAACGAACAATCATTCACTGACTTTATGACAACATATTCGGTACACCACAAAGCTTGATTTGGGGTTACCACTGAGGAGTACAGAAATCTGTTTGATGTGCCAGAGGAGTACCCCTTGGCCCATTGTGTCGCTAAAGATGTTCGAATGTCCCGTGGCATAGCAGTTGAGTTTAAGAAGATGTATGGTGGCATAGAAGAAATACTGCAACAGGAGCCAGAAGTTGGAAAGGCGTGTCACCTACTACGCCGTCACCGCCAAGGTATTTACTACCTTGTGACAAAAGCATTATCCTATCAAAAGCCACGTTATGAAGACTTATGGAAGGCGTTATGGGATTTAAAGAAACATATTTGTGCCGGCGCCAGTAGAAAATTAGCTGTACCAAAGCTCGGCTGCGGTCTAGACCAGCTTAATTGGCGCGTGGTGCGTAACATGTTGGAGGTAGTGTTTCGTGGCATTGGTGTCAAGGTCCTGGTGTGTAGTTGGAATCCAAATGGAATTTCACCAGCTACAAAATCTGTGGACTGCCATTTTTTCAACAAATGGGGCTGCAAGTTTGGATCGCATTGCAGATTCCGACATTCGCCAATGAAGATAGAACCATCGCAAGTGCATAGTCCAAGGCCATTGTTACGAGACGTAACAGTCTTAAGGAGGGGGCAGTGTAACGAAAATTAGAAACAATGGAAGTTTCTAGAAATTTCTAGCACCCTTTAGAATAAAATAGAAGATGCAATCCTAGGTGACTCGTTGTGGTAATTGATACCTGTCAATTCAATTAGGTCAGCAATGAGTCATAGCATTGTAATTTATTGTTGTGACTAATTTCTTATTCTAGATTAACCCATCAAATTCTAGCATTTATCTTTTCTCTATAAACAATAAATTGAATTCCCTTAGTTGTTGTTAGAATCTTGTAATGTTAGTTACGTATATAGCTGAATACTGATATAAATATAAATGTACATAAATGGAAATATAAATGTTTGCTGTTAGTAGATTGTGGAAATAAATATTAAAATAAATTAAGTGTATATAAGTAATTGTAATTTTAGAGAATAAACATTGTAAAACAATCAACTAGTTTCGTTACAGTATATTATTTCATTTTGAATTATAATTCGTTCTTGAGATTAGAACATTTCATTAAGTATTTTGAAAATTCAAGTTTTCATGAAAACGGGTTGACCTTCTGTTACCATAACATATCAATTCCATCTAGGTGATTTTTTTTGAAGTGTCAAAGTTGACTTTTTATTAATGTACAGTTTGTATATTAATATTTGTTTTGGGTAAATTAACAATAATTTTATATATGATATTAAAACTCAAATTTTTATGCCATTCTTATATAACTGTGTAATAAGCTTTAAAAATCTAATCTATAATTTCTATCATTAGCACAATTTAATATTATTTTATGCAGTAGGCAAAACGAGAATAATCAATACTGTTCCCATAGATCTAAAATTATTAAATGACGTTACAGTTGTTTTAAGCAAAATGAAGAACACAATTGAACTTTTATAGGTAATAGTACTACAACCACGCATTTAAATAAAACACGTGTTATAATCGTAGGTATTATAATGTAATGGTGGATTTTGCAATTGCGCAGTTAATAATTTTGTTTAATTGGCAGAAAGGTTTGATTTAGGTCAAATCATGTCATTTAGAAGCCACACAGCTACATTTACTCACATTATTCTGAAAATACTTTAAACCATCTTTTTGTATTACATTATTTATAACTTAGAATTGGTTTGTAGACACTATTCAGAAGTTGTGAATGAAATCACATTAAATTGATCGCTTCTGTAGGGTGTCCCCGAAATAAGTTGCATTATTTAATAACGTGCACACAGATACTTTACATACACAAACCTGTAAAAAAATTTTTGTAATTTTTCGCTTAAAAATGTGTCTATAAACAACGAATCGTAATTAAAATCACAAGTACTACTTTCTTGTTTTTGTTTACGAAATATTAGATTGCCTTGCGCGCATATATTTACTTACGTTATCAATTTTCTGCAGTTCAGCGAGCATTCATATTCTGCAGCTGTTTTAATTGTAGTAGCTAAATAATTTAAGAAATATCTATATTTTAGGATATTTTTACACATTTTAAATTATAAACGTAGTTTTATAAAAGTAAGTTTCCTATAAATGAATTGATGGTTGGAAAATTTATTGTAAACACAATTATTTATGTTCATGAAATAGTCGACGATTAATTTGTTTTCGCGTTTCGATTTTAACTTAGAATGCCAATTAAAAATATTTAATTGCACTAAACTGACACATTTCAATAACAAATAATATACTAATTTCCGTACAAATAATTAACTAATTTCTATTAGATTTCGAAAGAATATAGAAAATATTGGCTAGAATTTTATATCAGAAATTAAATTTGTAGTTAAAGTTTACTAACATTTGTTTTGAATGTTTTGTATGTATGTAATTAGTATGAGCATTATCGCTGTAATGTATACTACAAACCGAATGGCGATTACAACAGTAAAATAGTTAAATGAACGACTAGAATCATACAAATTAAGTGCTGATTCGAACCCGAAACTGTAATTATAAATATTTTGAAAACTATATACCTTCGAAACAATTTATAAGCGTTTTTATGGTATGTACTAAGATAGTTCCTCTGATAATGCAATGCGCCATATTTTTCAGATATCCTGTATATTTCATATTCTATATCAATATTTTTTGGTAGTGTAAGGAACGTATAAAAAGTCGGAATTTCGTTTGTTGATAATTTTTTCTGCAAGATATTGGGTTGATGAATTGAATAATTGACAAAGGGAAATATTATGAGTTGGAGATCGATTTACGAACAAATTGAACCAATTGTTTGAATAACCTTTTAGGTTAAAATATTGCGAAATCAATGGGCCAAGGCCGAGTGGAATGATGAATTGAGAATAAAAATTGTTTCTTCTATGAATGTAGATTTGAAATAATTTTTCAAAGTGACTTTAGGTTTGTGGAATGTGAAAGTGAGCCAAATGAGGTGGCCGAGCCACCTGAAATAATTTTTGCGATACAATTTTCAGTTCACAAAATACGAAATTGACCCACTAAGAGAGGGGTGGACTTGTAAATTGTGACGACATAAATTAGAAAGTTTATTTTATAAAAGACACCATCGCTCATTATTTTCTGAATTTTAATTAGTATTCTTTTTGCAGAGTGATTGCTGTGATTGAAAACTACGTATACTAATATGCGGACTAAGCTTGCGATGTTACAGGGTTAAAAAATTACCTATGTAAATTAAGCTTAGAAATACAATTTGAATTATTATAAGTAACGGTTATATTAGTTTCAGAACATTTCTGCAGAATACCATTTATTACCTTTTGTTTTGGCTATTATATTTAAACGATCTAACTCAAGGAGTATATTTCATCCATCGAAATCAAAACGCCATCATTTTAGAAGGGTTTTCCTTTTGTATGACTAAACTTAATCTTTGAATAGAGAAGTTTCTAATTGTGGGCTTACCGAACGTATGTGTTATAGAATCTGTTGAAGTAATTAAAAAGGCAATACCCCTTTAGTAAGGAGTCCTCGAGTCTATTGAAAAAGCTGGAAATAATGATGGAGATGGTCAGAAAAAGAGTTATGTTTAAATATTTTCTTCGTTTCTCCTTCGGTTTCGCTGCTCCATTAACTTTGTTGCACATTGATATAGGAAATAGCTCAAGTGTATTCATGCATTCATCTTAAAGAACTGATAATCTCCTTACAAAGGTAAGAGGATAATTCTGTCAGGTTTTCAGGGAAGAAACCGGTTTAAAAGAAAAAGGGTGGTCTAAACTCGTCAAAACTCGTTTGAGCATGAAATGACAACTACCAGTACTTTTAATGTAAAATAAACGATAATAAATAATGGGAAGAACAGTACGGCTATAATCTCTGTTTTTCTCAATGTCCACACCGATTCGTAAACAAATAACTATGCGGCAGGTATCTTTGCCAAGTAGAATTAGGAGTTGTTTCGACGGCAATGCTTCAATTCAGCCATCATTATATTTTTAAATGGGCCAATATAGGCAATTTCTGATGTTCTAAACCGGTTATGAGTTTTTCAAATACAAATTGACCTTATACATGGCCCCAAGTATGAGTTTATTCAGAACGAATATTACGCTTATCCTTTCAAGATACATCGTTTCTTCATGAAAAGTAATGTATTTATTGTTTGAGTTGTGTTGAATCAATAACATCCCGTGACCAAGGATTGTAACACAGAAATCTGTTAAAACCAACTCTAATATGCTATGAATTCTAAGAACTCCATAAGAAGCAGGCAAATTTGTTCTTCAGAAAATTGGACAATCTCTCAGTTTCCTATGGAAGTTATCCAACTTTTCTTGGAAAAAACATAATTGGTTTGGGACTCATAAAGAATAAAAGACTTTTCGGTCTATCGGCCATTAGTGTGAAATTGACGAATTTCCTTTCTCACAACGCACGCTGAAATTGAATTTGGATAAATTTTCCTCTGATAGGAGATATTTCACTTATGAAATATTTTTAAATATCACCCCTAGTCATCTGTTAAGAAATGCATTAGGTACATTTTCACCATCTAGAAACCAAATATATAGTTTTAATAAAAGTTTCTTCGCGAATTTATTAATTTTAAAGCTGAAGACCACAGAACTTGTACAATCCATATGGCGCCCGTAAGTGTGATGCCTATTGACATTATTCTTCACGTCTACTTTTAAAATAAGTTTTGGAACTTCTAGTTCGACATACTTATTTCTTTATAACCCACTGTTATACCGAAACCTACTTCAGAAAAAACATACGCATGAAGGGAAGTTATAAATAGTGGCACGCAATTTTTGATACCAAATGACTTAAAGCATATATCATTATTATTTTTATTTATAGTTATCCAGTTTTCCCTCAACACATTAAGGTCTACCTTATTAGCCTACATGAAATTACAAATAGAGGTGAGCAGGTGTGCTAGAGACGTGCGAAATGAGATCCTTAATGAAGGCTTCATTCCAGAAGCTGAAGCTTTTTGAAAAGGACAAATTGCATTCGTGACAGGCTGATCTGTGTTTGACAAAGTTATTGGCTCGTATGATGGACCTTCAGGTAAAGAAGTTGATTTGGGCGAAGTAAGGTACTTTGATAACTTCTCTAATGTAGCCTCAAAAACATCAGCTAAAGTATCATTGTTTGATAAATTGCAAATTCCACCTCGAATCAGCTATTTTACCTTCAACTGCATGAGCCACACCCTGAACTTTCTTTTCACTTGTGTGGTTTAAGTTTGGCAAATTCTTTCTCAATTAAAGTTCAGAGTATTAACTTTAATTTTGGGTTTGGTTTTTGTCTTGTTTCCCGGAGATATGATTATATCCTTGTAGGAAAAGAAAAAAATGTTTTGGTGGTCTTGAACTACATGTATTTAGACACAATTAGAAACAGCGCCAGCTATTGCGCTAGATATCGATATTCTCGAATCTCTAGATATTTCTGAAATTAGTTTACAGCTTCATTTTAAAAAACTGGACCGTCATTAAACTTTTCTCAAATATATTCCTCTATACCTACATAACGTCATCTGCCGATATAAATTTGTATCCCATCTTTCCTCTTTAATCCAATCTAACCGCATAACTTGTAGTTTAGGGATTTTTAATGAGAATCAGTCATATGGGGACTTTTTACTAGGAAATATTGCAAAAATCTCTTTTCGCCTACAGGTTTAGAAAGATTACCTCTAGATAGAACCAGTGTTGACAAAAGTCATCGGATATCCAATTTATTTCTTATACCGGTAGCCTCCCTGATATATTTTGAGCAGAACATATCTTGTGCTATAATATTGGATAGCCCTGAAATTACTTCAGTAGTACCTGAGACTGAAGTTTCAAGAGGAGCTGCTCAATGTTTCTGTACGCCTTTGGAACAGTTGGATTAGGAGTTCTAATTTACTTTCTTAATAGTTTTATCCCTGTTGAAACTGTCTCTTTTCCCAGTCCCAGCTAGGCTATATTTCTTTAGCGCCTATTTAGGGAGTAAAAAAAAACGCACACATTTTTATTAAATGTTCAGCAATTTAGTGAATTCATTTTACCTAATTACAGGTTAGGGAGAATGTCGTAACTATTTTTAAACTTTGCTCATTTCATAATATGTTTATATGTTTGTTTGTTTGCGTTGTGTTGAAACTAGGGGATGAGAAAATAATTCCTTTGACCATCTTGGACTAGAACTGTTATAGTCATTTCGCTATGTCTACTAGAATCTTTCCGAATATGGAGGAATTCCATCGCCAGTAGCGATTTTGAACCTGTCAAACATAGTACAGACACGGGACCTACTTACTTAACCGAGAGGAAGGCATGTTTTTTAAATTTTTCTCCGCTGAAAAATTTACCGACCTTGATCGGGTTTGAACCCGCGTCAAACTTGGTGATCACTGCACCAATCTAGGTCAGCCATTTAATTTCATAAGGTAATGAGATATAAATTCAAATCAAGCAGCCGTGTGTTCGTGATAAATGGCAAATGTCAAAATGTTTGCTAGAACTGTTAGTTTAGTTGGAAATATGGAGAGTTTGTGAAACATTCGTTCATTTGCCGTTGAAACTAGCGTCTCTTTAAACCGACGAGATCTAGTTCCTGCTCGAGTAACAATTGGAAAATAGGTATACAAATTTCGCACTACTTTTTCAGTCGGCAGGCTAAAACCAAAAGGAAAAGCTCGTTCTGTGTGCACCATTGATAATATTGAAAGGCCAAACGACAAGTATTAGTACTCAATATTTCGAACCCAGGTTTCTGTCGCATCCTGAAAGACACACTTCCATTCCTACAAAATTGAAGTCGTATAAAAACTTTTTCTTCTAAATATTGGAATATGCTTCGACTTTGCGAGAGTTTCGAAAGGATAATTGCTGAAAACCTGTTTGATTGCTGACATTAGACGAAGGTCATTTTCAATGATCAGGTTTTGTTAACAAACAGCACTTCGTTACTGGGCGACGAGAAATTATTAGCAATTGCATGAGGTACCGTTTCATAGCGAGGTAGTTGCCATGCGGAATTTTTGGTTCAATCTTCTCTGAAGAAAATGGTTTGACTCTTACAGTTAGATGACCACGTGATTAACAAGTATTACGAAATTTGGAACAACAGCTTCGTAATTGTCGTGTAGACATTTGAAGAATATGGATTCAGTAGGATACAGCCACTTCCCATACCGCTAGGGAGTCTATGACAATTCTACGAAGAATGTTTCGTGGTCGTGTCATTTTTAAGTTTGGGAATCTCGACTAGCCGGTACGATCACCAGATCTATCAACATGAGATTTCTTTCTAGGGGCTGTCTAAATGTAAAAGTTTTTGCTAATCAACTGCAAACTTTATATTCGGAGAGCGATTGAAGTAATTCCAATTGAAATGTTGCAACGCTTGATGTAAAACTTTCGTGCTAGACTTCAAGAGTATCAGGAGCGAGATTGACGTCATTTGACTAATGTTATGTTCAAAAAATAAAATTGTCGTGTTTCCTCAAGAAGCTTTTGTTAGGTTATTGAATTAAACTTTAGCCATCATTGAATATAACTATATATAAAATAGTTACATTATTCTACCTAACCTTTCAGCAGTTTCCACATTGGGTTGTTCTCGTTTTTTTCCATCTCGTTGAGGAAAGAGCCAAATCCAAATTCTCCAATCAACTATAACAATGAAATTCTTTACAACAATCTAGAAAAAGCTGAAGCGCTTGGAATCTTAATTCACAAACACTGGAAAAGGCAACTTTAAGCTCTCCAAATTAGTTGAAAGTGTGGCTAGAATGATTAACAATGTCAAAATTACTTTCAGATCACCGTGGAGGACCTTAAAAACAAAATTAAGACCCTAAAAACCAAAAAATCACCCGGAATAAGCGATATTCCCACTAAAGAAATAAAACTACTACTTGTACCGGCACCTCTAGAACTAACAAATATCATCAACGCGAGCTTTCGGACAGGTTACTTTCCAAATAGTTGCAAAGAGGCTATAATGATAACAATTCCGAAAAAAGATAGATACCCAAGGATTCCAGCCTCGCCAAACTAGTAGACCACTTCGCAAATGTCAGACCACAATCAGTGCTGGAATCGAACGACAAGTTACCAAACATACAATTTGGGTTTCGGAAAGAGCTTTCAGCAGTACAATAGATAGCAATTCTAACGAATTGCATTACCATTGCTAAGAACAAAAAACGTCTATCATATGTCAGCCTATTCGACATAGAGAAGGCATATGATAAGGTCTGGAAAGATGCAGTGATTTTCAAAATGACACTACTCCAACTCCCGATTGATTCGATAAGATTAGTCAGCTCATTCTTAATGAACCGAATCTTTAGGGTAAAAGTAGGCTCCAAATTCGACGAAACCAAAGAGCTGGGAACGTTCCAATTCGCAGACGATACTGCAATCCTTTCCAGAAATCACAGAATCTCTTACGCTAGAGCTAAGCTTAGTAAGGCAGAAAAGACACTCCAAAACTACTGTAAATCTTGAAAAATCAAATTAAATTCGCAAAAGACCCAAGTGATCCGATTCACCAAAAGATGAGGAAAGGTAAATCTATTAGGCAATCATAAGATCAAAAATAGCGGCACTTACCTGGGCATAGCCCTAGATTTTAACTTAAATTTTTAATTACACACGAAAAAAGAGCAGACTTAGTGAAAAAATCTATTTTTAGGCTATGCAACGTTTTAGGCCCAAAAAGAAAACTAAAATTGGAAGTTAAAAACAAAATCCTAAAAGCAGTTCTAATACTTGCACTGACCTATGGCAATGAATTATGGACCCTGGGATCACCTAGGGCAAAACAGTCAATCATTACGGAGCAAAACAAATTACTCCTTCTAATAACCAATGCGCCTTATTACATGACCAACAAAAACATCCGTAAAGAAGTAAGGGCTACTGACCTGATACAAATAGCAGAGTAGCGCAGAGCAGACATGCTTGAGTGCCTCTACAAAAATCCAAGAACTGGCTCAACAATTTTGAAAAACACACAAGATAAACCAAACTTGATTCCCTTCTCACTTTAAGATGGGAATGTTTAAAAGCCCCCCTTATATGCTTCGACAATAAGATAGAAGTTGTAAGTAAAAAAAATCTAACAGTTATTAGACATATCGATCTCGTGCATAGCAAGTGCATAACTTCAAATACGTCCACATTAGCGGTAATTGGGCCAAAGCTGATGTGATGTATCTGACGGTTTTTATGGTTAACACGGTGAAGAAGGATGGCCGTTCACATATTGGAAATTTCGTTTTTTGTATTTAATTTAAGCATTAAATTTGAATTGTAAAATTTAAATCCATTTATACGTTTGTATTGTCTGTCAAGGAAAATAATACAAAAATAAAATAAAAGGTTATGTTACACTGTAATAAGATATGAGTAAAATTAATATGTTTAGTGCTTCCCTCCCCTTTTTTATCCTTGATTTCGAACTCGCGGTGCAGAATAAATAATTTTTCTTGTATTGATTGTTTATATCAAACACGACCGATTATGTGATTATTAATCTTAATGGGATTTTTTCTGGTTTTGAATCTTAATCATTTTAATAAGTATTTTAAATTTATGTAAATGAATATTTTCTAGCATTGAGTGTATTCCTTGCATTTTAAAAACGAGTTCATTAATATTCTTGATCGGTAGGTGTTTTGTTTAGTCAAGTTTTAAAGAGAAATTCTACTTTCAAAATTTATTTAATTGAATACTTACCTAAAGCTAAACATTTCATTGCATTTTCCAGTTTTCTTTGGATTTAATATACATAAATGTATGAATATAAGCAACTATATACAGAGTATATCATAATTTTTTTATTAAAAAGGGAAAATTACCTATCAAAATAATAAAAATAAATTTTTTTCATATACATTTTTATCTTAATAAAAGCGCTATATTTTCCTATAAACATTTACGTGTACAATAAATATGTCAGTAGTACAGTGAAAACTGCTTATTCCGGAAAACATGACGGTCCCGTGAAAATACATAGAGTAAGCTGGAAACTGCTTAGCGCGAATACAAAAGGAAATATAAGTCCGATGGAATAAATTTAAGCTGAAAAATACGGAACATTATGTTGCTCTAGTGCATATGTCTGCATACGTAATGTAAATAATATCTATACTTTTAACATGCATAAATATCTATGTATGTACATAGGTATTTCTTAGAAAGAATTAAAATTATATTTGTGTATTAAATTTAACCGTGAGACTTTTTAATGTTATTAACGAACTTCAAAAGGGACTTATTTGCACTATGCTGCTAAAACGAAGAATTAAAAGTTCTTGAAATAACTCACATCATGCACTTTCAATCCTAAGTACGTGCGTATATTATGCAATTTATTAATGCGGTTACAAGTATTTCCGTGGTGTCACGACCACGAATAAAAAAATCGTTTTAATTTTTTAAAAAATCATCTTTTAAGATTGTTATTTTTAACTAGATTTTGGATTTTTTTTTTAAATAAATATGAATCGTATATATAACACTTTTACACTTAAAGAAAAAATTAATCTAATAGAAGCCCACGAAACTGAAGGTTTAAGCGCTAAGCAACTCGCTATTAAATTTAACCGCGGAAAACCACAGGTGTATGATTCCACAAATATGGAATGTAAAACTTTAAAAAATGTCCATGTATGTATACATAAAATAAAACATTTAAAATATAATTTGAAAAAAGCTAATTAATAAATGCCTTGTGCGAACCAAAAAGTTTATTTAGCGTCACTGTGGGTCAAATATGTATGTACTTAAAAAAATGTAAATCTGTCTAAAACAAAACCTGTGTAAAACGGAAAAATGTGATGGTCGCTTGGGATTCCGGTTTAGACAGTTTTTACTGTATTAATAATGTGGCGTGTTTTCAATTTTGAGTTTATTTGGGTTCATTTAATTATACTCGAAGATCAAACATATCTTCATAGTATTTCAATAATATACGTCTTTTGTGTGTTTTATTTATGTAATCATTTTTATTAGCGTAATAATTAGTCGTGCTAATACCGATGTATTTCATATATTCCTTGTTAACGTATAAATATCACAATGGGATTTATTCCTAAGTCAAGTTTATTGATGTATTACTAGGTGTATTTATTTTATTAAGATCTAACAGAACATGTACTTCAAAAATTTAAAATTGTGTGTGTGTGTGTGTGTGGGTGCGTGCGTGCGCGCGTGTGCGTGCGTGTGCGTGCGTGTGCGTGCGTGTGCGTGCGTGTGCGTGCGTGTGCGTGCGTGTGCGTGCGTGTGCGTGCGTGTGCGTGCGT
>JAHWXV010125489.1:0-12947 GCA_024586415.1 Phrixothrix hirtus | reverse complement strand
GCCTTTACGAAAATCGTATAAAATCATCCAACGAAAACCTTCACGAGTAATTTCCATTTTTTCACAAAATTACTTTCTTTAAACGCGCACTGCAAACAAAATACTCTGTCAATTTCTAAGCCGCCGCGGATTTTATAATACAAAATGTCAAATTTTACGAATATGGCAATAACTTATTAAACTAGCGACATCTAGTGGTCATTTGTAACAACATAAAAGGCAACCCTCGTATAATGTGTCCAGAAATAGCAGGAGATGGCTTTTGACGGTATTTTTTGATCCGATGAACAATGGAGGCATCAATATGCTGAATTTGTTTATTGCTAATAACAACTACGAAACTTTACAAAGAAATAATTTCCTCGAGATTCTTGCTAAAGACTTAACGTCTCCGTTGTTGAAAAAGCGATTGTATTAAAAAACATTCCTCCCAAAATAAAAACTAAGAAATGCTTACCCTAAGATATTGATGAAAACGCATCCACATCTTTTGAAGGACCACCTAGAAAATCAGGAAGGGGAAGATGCTCCCTACGTCCACGTAAGGATGACAAAGAACCCAATAATTTGTATGAAGTGTCAAGAATGGGCTTGTAAGAAGCATCAATAGATCACATGTTCTTCGTGTAGAAATAAAATGTAATAAACAAGAAATGTGTTTGTATCAGATTAAGTTACAAGTTACTCATTTTCTTTCATTCGCATTTACAACTGAGTTACGTATTTTGTGTTTTTTGCTTAAATTTGATTATTCTAAATAAACGTACCGTTCTGACACTGGGTTTTAATAAAGAATGTGAACTATATTTATTTATAGCTTTTAAAAATATGTTTTTAATCTTGGGGTATTAAAGTACCCCACGCGACCGTTTTTGTTAGATCCTTTAGTGCGAGTAATGGAGTGTTAAATAAACTTTCAACCCATCAACTAAGTCAAAAATTTGGTATTATGAAAACTTTCAGTGATAGAGAACGAAGAATCTGACTCTTCTACTCCGAATGATGAATCCGATAACTGAAGAAATTTTTACTTGAAATGGTTGTTTACTGAATCAAATTAATAGCTTAATTTGTCAAAAATGACTTTCAAGTAACATTGAAGATTTAATAATTACAAGCACTGCCTATTTACCTCACCTAAAGATGGTTATTGATAGATTTGATAGAATTTTGAATCTTTTTGGCATTAGAACTATCTTTAAACCTACCAAGAGCAATAATTCATTTTCAAGATCAGCAAAAATTCTATTTGTCCTTTATTATCTTCTGGCGCTAATCAATTGAGCTGTTCTTGTGGTAATGTTTATGTGGGCCATGGAAAACGCCACCAGCGCTTTTGTAAAGTTAATCAATCCTAAAATGTGCAGTGGCCGAATATATGTTTTAGAAAGTTCACAACTTGATATTAAATGTACCTAAATGGAAATCTTACCAATTTTTTCTAACTATTATCTTTGACTTCAATATGAAACAATAGAAATTTGTAGACATTCTAGCGATTTCAACCTGCAAGATTAAGGTGTGATATTAAATGGATCATGCATCTAGTATATAAATATATGTTTAGTCGGTTGTCAATTATTATATACGCTAGCATTTAATATTGAAAAAAAACATGTAGTTTTCGAAACATTTCTATATTAATTTAGTCAAAGTTCGCGGTTTCTAACCATAAATATATTAAACATAAAATTTCTAAAGAAAATTCACGATAGTTTGAAGTTTTGATCTATACGGCGAATAGCGTGATCATTCTTAACCTAGTTAAATTAACAATTATATTACATTAGCTGTGACATACAAGGATGTCGATACTTGTGAATACTATTACAGGTGCGCTTTTCTATTTACAGCGACGTTTCATTCAGAGTGAACAATTAAGGAATCGAATAATTCAACATTTAAGTTTATTAATTCAATTGCTTTCTTTGATTTTTCGGAACACTAGTACACTAAACTTAATATTTAAGCGGAGTGGTTTTTACTTGAAACTATAAGATGTTTAATATTCTGTTGATAATACATTATAATATGGCAAATGCTATATTTAGAAAAAAACAATGTTCATTCTACGTTAAAATATGAAATAAGTTGTACCACTACTCCTTATACAGAAATATTTCCTAAGATTTCCTAAGTTCTGACACTTGGATGACCCACAAACACGTGAGATTAAAATTCCTTTCTAGAAAAACGTATTAACGATTCACTTAAACAAATCGAAACGTACGTACCGTAAAAGTAACAAATAATAAAGCATTCATGGCTCAAATACCTGTGCACAACATTATTATTAACTAATAATTGGATAACAGTGCTACCCGTTCACTTTTTGGCTAATTCCCGTACTTTTGCTGATTTTACAGGATTATCAGTGATTTATTTGTTGTTAAAATACGCTTAGTCCGGCGCCATCCAGTTGAAACATTATTCCATTTGAAAAGATGGATTTTAGGTACAAAATTTCAAGGATCTATATGTTAAGATTCATATCTTGACAGAAACCAGCGAATAGAGCTATATAGGGAATAGATAAAATGTATAATTTATAAGTCTTAAACGTAGCAATGAATTAAGGTAGAAATAAGTTAAAAAATGTAAATAAATCATATATGTACATATAAGTAAACACTAAAAAAGGGAAATATTCAAAACCAAATTCATAAGTGAAAGGTCATATCACAGCCTAAACCTCTAGATAATTAAAGAACATAGGTTGTGCAAGTCAAGTCAGTACATCAGTATAAACGCAATAATTAAATTGCAACTAAGTCTATCAGCAAAACTGTCTATGTCATTCATTTACGTAATAAACTTATATTATGAATATAAAAGCCAAAAATTAAGATTAAACATGACAATAAAGTAAAGATAAGACAAACGGTAAATTATAAATTAAGTTGTAAAGATACCTAATGTGATACGACCTTTAAAAAAATTAATTTAAGTTAATTTTAGAAAATAACTACTGATACAATAGACAATACATAATTTTTACAAAACTACCAGACAACAAAAACCTGGACTTTAAATCCACTATATAATGCGAACGTCACACAAAACATATGTATATAAACAGGTCATTTATAGAAATAAACGAGTCGTAAATCTGAGTCTTTTAGTTGATCACTATGGCCCTCTTTCAAGGTCCAAAGCCTATAATTAGGGTCATTGAGGCCGATCATTCCCTTGAAAGCATTAAAGCACCTAGAAGGAATAATATCCATCCCTTGAAATATCCAAGCCTTTTTTGGACAACAGAGTAGTTGAGGTTGGCTACTCCTTAAAAAGAGTGATTTCTTACTCATAAGACCCAAAGTGTGGACTAGATCCATATCACATACTAATTAAAAAAATGACAGTGTTTTGTTGTCTATTCTAAATTTACAATATAAAATTGAAATATTATTCCTAGATGAAATTTTGAGTTAATCGATTAAATTGGCATAGAACAGAATATACCGGGTCATTCAAAATAATTAATTTTTGTTTTCGAACGGCTATAGTCAAAACAAGGAAGTGTCGCAAAATATAAAGCAAGGAATGATATGTTCAATTTAATTGGATAGAGTTTATCCGATTAATAGGTAATTTCATTTTAATTTATCAGAACTAAAAACCGCCTTTGTTAGTCATTCCGTGTATTCAGCCTTAATCAAAGATAAAATTTCTGTTTAACAGGCTTTTTCGAGAACGACATGCTATTGTAAACTAATGTACACCGCACTTAAAGCCGAAAAATTTGCGAAATTAAAAATTACAGAGTTTTGTATGGGAAGAACTAATATGCTTAAAAGGTATACAGGTCTTGAGTCAGATTAAAAACCATAGAAGCAAAAGCGTCTTGATTAAATTAAAAATAATTATAAGATTTAAAAGAATGCATATTTTATGCAAGACGAAGCATGTAAAATGTAACAAATGTATTAAAAACACGTGGAAGGGCGCGGCTTGATTTCTAATAGAGTGTAATAAACATCCAAACAAAAGAATTCCTCTAAAGTCGAGCTCCTTGGAGCACTATAAAATCCAAACGAATAATTAAATTTGCTTGACATTCAGGTTGAGCTCTTTGTAGAATACGGATTATGATCTGATTAATTTTCTTTAATACGATAAGTTCAGAAGCTTAAACGACTTGAAGTTTTTTCAGTAAACTACTAATGGAAGGTAGATCTTAGTTTGTAAAGTGGTATTAATTCAGTCACGTCTAGGTGTAAAGTTCAAGTTGGTGCCGTTAAAATAAATTAACATATATCCAATTAAATAATTACCTACATGGGAGGTATTAAATTAATTTACTGATATTCATTTAAACACATTGATGATTTGTATATGAATACCTCGTACTTTGCATAATTGTTATGTATAGTTTATTAAATTCTTTTTAGTTCATTTGTCTAAAATATAAAGGTACTAAAGTTTCTTATCAAAAGATTTTATTGTGCCTTGTTAGGTTATTCTATAAAAGCGACACAACTGCACAATTGCACTTGACCTCTTAAAAAAGTCGTCCTGAAAAAGATTAATGTAGGTGACAAATTTTAACTACATCCACATAATTAAAAAGGCGTCATAATTTTAATAAACAGGGTTTTTCGCTTACAAAGCTTAAATGATAAATAAATGGAATTCTAATAAAGGACGCTGTTTTTCTTTTATTTTATTTTCAAGACATGAAAATAAAGACTTTAACTAAATCCTGTCTTTCTGTTTCAGTGAAAATTGGAAGAGTACACTTTCAACCTTATTGATGTTGGCAGCTTTCACAGCTATATTGAAGTAAATCTGAAGTGTAGTGTAAGTAACTTTTACGATTTCTATAGCTATTTGAGTAAATTTAAACTCTGCGATACTTAAACTCAACTTTGCGTAGAAAATGCTTTTATATCCATCAAATTTATTAAATGTTGGATATAATTTTCTAATTAGCGTAGAAAATGATTAATTAGAACTGTCTTAATATAAATACCATAGAAATAATATCTTATTAATTTTGACTTGCAAAGCGTGCTTAATTTATTTTATGCTACAAACACGATTTTTATTAAACAATGAAACATTTTCCAATAAATTAGAGGTTGTACTGTTAGAATAAATATTTCCTGACATGTTTCTTTAATGTTTTGAAAACTTAGATGGGTCTAAAAAATTACAGTTCCTAAAAATCGATCTTGAGCTACGCGATTCTGAGCAATAGTTTATCAGAAGTAATTGTTTTAATAGTCAAAGTATATTACTGAAGTTTTAATTGATTTATTATTAAATCATATTATTACTACTGCAACTGTTTGAGTATTCCGTTGGCCATCTCAGTAACTCCAGTCTTTTATAGTAGATCAGTGGGTATTTTCTGTTATTTAATCACGCTATGACCGATGATGTCATTACTGATATTATAATCTAATTTTAAAAAATCTGGTGTGAAACAACATACAACTTTCTCTTACGCACATAGATATGCCAATAGTGTCCACAAATGATTAGATTATTGCCTACGTTTATTTTGGAATCAAATAATTGTAACGGTCATCCATCCAAGTTACTGGACAGGCGAAAGGCTGCTTAACTCCGGAAAATTTTTCTGATAAATTGCTTTAAAACATTTTTTCAGAAAAACTGTTAAGTTGACGTAAAGGGCCATTGAATACAGAATAACCGTAGCATATTTAAAAATAAAAGTTATACCTGTTTTCGAGAAAATCGCAAATAAACTTAAAAATCACAAAAATAAAGTGGCACTTCCGGTCATTAGATTTTACCTAAATTCTTGACGTCTCATGCGCAAAAGATAAAAAACTTAAATATACAATTTCATTCGTATATCACATTTAGTTTTTGAGATATGTCGTTTGCAATTAATACACTAGGTATTTCCGGTTACTCAACTATTGAAGATTTATTAGAGATACAGCTTGATTCATGTAAAACGGAATGAAGTGGCCAAAGAAATTACTAAGTTTTAAAAAAATCGTGAGAGTCGATTTCAAGAAAATCGCGAAAAGCAGAAATTCGGAAATTATCTAAAAATGACAAAAATAAAGTGGTCATTTGATTTTAACCAAATTCTTCATTTGGCATACCAATACAGTTGTGGCCACAAATATAAAATTGCATTCAGCTAGAACTTTTAGTTTCATAGTTATTTTATTTTAAGTTAACGGTGTATGTACTTCCGGTTACTCAATTTACGGAAAAGATTCTGAGAAACCGCCCAAAGTGTATGAAAGGTCATAAGATGGGTAAGAAATGATATGTTTTAAAAAATCTTTGGAGCTGATTCGAGAAAATCGCGGAAAACAGAAAATTCGGAAAATATCTAAAAATAACAGAAATAAAGTTGTACTTCCGGTTATTCGATTCTAACAAAATTCTTGATTTGGCATACAAAGGTAGTTTGGATCTTATATACAAATTTTAATTTATTTAGGACCATCATTTTCATAGTTATTTTAGTCATAGTTATTGGTAATACTACTTCCGGTTACTCGTTTTACGGACATTTTTTTGAGAAATTGTGTTAATTATATAGAAGGGCCTTAAATAACTAAACATCGAAAATTTTGGAAGTTTGGACGTTTTGGACATTACCAGGTTTATCAGGAATATTCCTACAAAAGCCTTATTATTTAGAAAACAACTTCCTAAAAACAATTTATAAACTGCGCCAACTGTATAGACAAAAATACTATCTTAAATAAATTGTATCTGCAGTAAAGTTAAAATGTTTCAGAAACAAAAAAATGCTTTGATATCAATCATAAGAAAAATGTACTAAAGAAGACACTCAATTTAAAACTTTAACGAAGTTGGCGGTGGGCATTTCTTTTATTTATTATATGCCAAGGAAAATCAAATAAAGTAAAATTTGTAAAGAACTCTTTTGGATCAGTTTCAAATCAGATACATTTATTTAGTAATTGTGAGGATACACTAAGGTCATCTAATATAAATTGTGTACAAATAAATGCGTAAGTGTGACACAGTTAAAAAAATTTTAATCTGCTTTATTCCTGAAAAATGTTGTTTCTGTTATGCATAATAATCTAATTGTGACAAATAAGCTGGAAGTTACGTAGAAAAATTATTTACTATCGCAGAATTTGTATGTGTTGGAATGTTTGATGTATGTTCAATATTAGGACAAATGGCGTGACTTTATTGTTAACATGACAACGTACTGCAGTTTTAATAAAGGTTATAAGATGCAACACACTACAAATTTTTTGTACTTTATGATAATAAGAAATTTCACAAAAGCGTCCAATGTGAGATTATGACTAGGATTTACTTTATATATATATACGTAAACTTACAAAACAACTCATATAAATAGTTGTATGATTATACATAAATTCTGAAATTATCTAAACCTAGTTTTTCATATATGTAAGTATAACTGTTAACATTTAAATACACTATGGTTCATCTAAAAAGCATTTAAACTAAATTTCTTAACAAAATTGGACATTTATTGCTATTACTATTACTAAATGAGCCCTTAGAATATGTTTCAGTCAATAAAGTATTTTATTATGGAAAAGAGAGCAGCACATTTTCATATGAAAGAGACGAATAAGGACGTGACATTCAAGAGACCACGGAGTTAAAGCGCAATATATTACTTTATTTCCTGTTTTAGCAACAACAAATTAGAAGGTAGATATTTACACCTCCATAGCATCATAAAAGCTGTAAATCATAGAAGAAGTAAGAATATATTTCAATCAAGTAAAGGCTTAGGGCAAGTAATATTAAGTATCAATAAACACCAAAATGAAGATAATATAGCCATCGAATAGGTTACTTCAATTATCCTGTCGTTTTTGGTTTCAGTTCTATAACAAACACTACACAGATTCTTTTCACTGTCAAGCATTTCACTGTTTGAGAATATTTTTTGACCAGTCCCTACTTTTTCGTTGGTCTGAAGCGATAGAATTGAAAGATCCTTTAGTTTAAAACAAAATTATCATTTTTTCTACGCAAAATTAATCCAACATTGAGTAAAGCTCCCTTTACGTATTTAAAAACTTAAATAAGTAATGAAACAAATTGCGAATACTTAACCATTGATTACTGGATATATCACTTGATTGTCTGAAGAATGTTTTTTCCCATGTAAGCATTCCTATGGTTTTCGAAACTAGCTCTAAAACCCAAGTCTACTGAATAAGGTGGATGTTTCGCCAATTCAAATTCTACTCTAACAATGTCAACTTTTGCAATCAAAGACATCTGACTGATTTTCTGTGCAACTTTCAACACTATGTTCTTTTAATTAACTTATTTAAATTTAGAACTAAATTAGCGTACAACATACAATTATAACTCCTTTTTATGAAAGTCAACTAATATTACGATAACACCAAAGCAACTAATATTGTTCACCCTTGATGATAACTGCATCTTGCATTTCTTATATGAGAGTGAGATAATATTCTTCTATTCAGTAGTTTGTATTTGGGATTCCAGATCACAAACACCCATCTATAGTTAAGATCTACCATGAACCTTGTCTTTTTCTTAACTGCAATGTATTGAAAGGAGTTTTTAGATTTCAACTCGAGACGACCAGTTCAACTACAAGTTTTTCTTCTCCCAGCCATACACGATGACTACATTCACAACACCGTCCTTTGATCACATTATATGACACTTATACGACACCTACTAAATTTGGATGTATTTGAATCGAGCTCATCTTCTTTAATTACAAGTTTTTAATAACTTTTCTTTGCTCGGCGTAATTAATTTTGGTACCAACACGCGACTTAGGCTATTCAATAGCTTTTTTGGGGAAAATTAAAAAAATGATTCTTAATAAATGCTTCCGGCTAGTATCTCTTATATCAGGTATTGGAAATTGTAGCATTCTAATTTTAATAAATCGAGCCTAGCGGTTCGGCAAAATAGCTTGGTCAATACTTACTATCAAAACTGCATAAAATTTGATTAAAGCTGTGGTCTGGAAAATATTAACACGAATTCTACAAATTGAGAATGAGCAATCAATAATTAATTTCCACTGATAGTACTATCAGTAGAATCAAAAATATGCAATAACAGTATTTACCTAATTTTTTATATTACGAGACTCGTCCGGAAAGTAAAGAACGTTTTGATATAACTAAGAAAAACAAAAGATACAATCACAAAATTTTATAGCTGTCAAGGAACTTGTATCGTGTTACCAGTTTTCCGATACCGATGTTGTATTCTACAGTTACGAAAGATGGGAGCTATGATTTTACTGCTTCTTTGAGGCCTTCGTCGTTGTCAAACTGTTTTTCGCCTAAAAACTCCTTCAATTTCGAAAACAAATAGAAATCACTTGGTGCCAGGTCAGGGCTATAAGGAGGATGCCCGAAGATTTCCCATCTAAGTCTTTAAAGTTCTTCCTGTGTTTGTACGCTGGTGTGAGGTTGAGAATTGTCCTGAGTCAAAACCACCTTTGACGACATCATTCCACACCTTTTGTTTTAAATGTCGCGCCGAAGGTGTTTCAAACTTTCAATGTAGGCCGCTGAGTTTATTGTTCTCCCTTTTGGCATAAACCCTAAGTGAATTAAGCCCTTTCGATCCCAAAAAACCATTGCCATCAATTTTCTGGTTATCAAATTTGGTTTTTCTTTTGTATGTCTTGAGGGTGAGTTCGAATGATGCCATTCCATAAATTAACGTTTGGTTTCTGGCATTTTGTAAGAAACTCAAGTTTCATTTCCCGTTATAATGCGGCCGAGAAATTCGTCACCGTCGTTCTCGTATTGAGTCAAAAATTCAAGGGATGCTCCCATCAGTTTCGTTTTGTGGACATCCGTCAACACCTTAGGCACCCAACGAGCACGCATGTTTTTGTAGCCCAGGTGTTCTGTCGCTATTTAAATAGCAAAGATCGTGAAATTTGTAATAAAGATTCGGGAAATACGCTCAAATTAAAACGCCGGTTTTCTTAAAATTTTTCTTCAACCTTCACTTTAAATTCGTTAGTAATAAGTGATGGCCTTCCACTCCGTTCTTTATCGCGTATACTGGTTCTTTCTTGATTAAATATTATGCACCATTTTCTCACTGACAACTCGTTTATTACATTTTCACCATAAACTTGTTTAATTTGCCTATAAATTTTGATAGGCCGAACATTTTGTCCATTCATTAAGGGAATCACACTACACACTTGACATTTGACGGGATTTTCTATTGACATAGCAATTTTGAATTATCACAAAACACGCAAGCTTGGCCTCACCGCAACCAAACTCGGCTCACACTGAGACGTGGACTCGAGCTGCCTGGCGCACATTCAATCGCGGTGATGGGGGATCGGCGCCGCGTGTGATGTGCAAGCGTTCTTTACAGTATTTTATAGACATGATAAATGACAATATTGAAAAAGCTAGTTTCTTTAAAATCGAAAGATAGAACCATATGCAAAGGAATTATTATACTTATAATAAATCATTAATACTAAAAGCTATTTTTAACCGACATATAAATTGTAGCAAAGTAATATCAATTAAAGCGGACAAAAAACCAAGACTTGTAATTACGTTTCCAGGCAAAGGTTTCAATTTTATGTCAGTAGCAAGTTTTTCTAACTTTAACTCAAATTACATATCAAATTAATTAAATCATTTATTATTTCAGAGAGCAGCGTGCTTAGCTGTTGAACTGACACAGCAAATGTAGAAAACTTAAACAGTTGTTACGTACTAGCAAAACTATTGAATGCATTATTGCTACCAATAAATAATTTCCAAAACTTAGTTATATTTCCAATATAGAACTTTCTAGTAATTTATTATAACTATAGGAAATTTCACAAAAATAACTGAATCGCTACTTTATAATTCAGCGATGGGAAATTATCCAATATAATGTTAGTGAAGGTCAGTATGAGGAAAACTATCAAAATATAAGACATACTGAGGGAAACCTATAATTGGAATTATTTAACACCAATAAAATTATGTATATTATTAACAAACCTGTAAGAAATTAATTGTCTAAAACCAACGCATGATTCAATCGATCTTATTGAACCCAAGATTAATTATTTACACTGTTTAGGACGAAATAAGTTACACACTATGTGTAACAGTTAACCGCTTGTCGAAATAAGCGACTTGATTGATCAACAAATATTAATAGTATTATCATTTCTAGCTCAGAAATAGTAATAGTGATCTAACTATTTGCAGCTAAGGGAGTGCTTTGTCATAATTTAGAATAATATTCAAGAAATTTACAAAATGTTGCAGAATAACGTACACTTTTTCAAGATGGTTGAGCTAAAGTATTGGTGTAACCACAAAAGATATTTAACTTTCTAGCGATAATATTTTAGAAACTATAATCAAATATATGTTGCTTTTGTGGTAACAGTCGCACAGTTGAAATATAATGACAGCTTATACTGCTATTTATTTTCCAAACAAAATTTCTGTAATGAATAATTTGTGACATTTGAATCCGTCTATATTTATTTCTCGCTTTGATGATTTAATGACCACTTTAACCTACCAAATCAATAAAAAACTAAATTATATAATTTTGGAACACGATAAAAGGTTCCCTTGTAAAATTTTTAGATAAATATATTTTCCTAAATAATTTGTAAAAGTTAAATTGTTAAAATTCAGTAAAATATTATTAAAATTTAAATATTATTAAAATTTAAATACTATTAAATTGAGGAGATAAACACAAAAATTATTTTACCATGCATTTATAATAATTACATTACAATAAAAGAAAGTTATTTACGTAGAGACTCTCGAAAAATAGTAATATATAGCAAAGACATGACAAAGGGATAAACTATATACCTAGGGAAATTTAACACTCAAATGTAATATTCTGTTTACCATTTACTACAACTATGTGTTAGTTTCTTATTCGTTTTTGTGGCTGCGACTACGGGATGTTGAAATTGTCTTGGCCCTCTTGAGTTCAACTGCAATGATCATTTCACCATGCCACTAGCATTTTGCCGAATCCCATCTAGAACCGATTATCAAACATTGCACTGCTCATTAGTTTAAACTTCTGGATGCTTTCATAATCATCTTACATTAGTTTTATTAAAAAAGTGTGCAATTGTTTGAAACACGACTAAATGGCATTGCAGTAAACGAGTTCCAAAATCGCTTCTCTTCGAAATTTAGCCTTAATCTAAAACTGGCTACAACCAATTTTTATGTTTCAAAGCAGAATAATACTAATACATTTAATATATGAATTATACTATGTGCTAAAATAAAAATAATAAAATAAAACAAATCTTTGGCCACATATATTGAGATAAATAGCACAAAATGTAACAAGCACAATAAGGAAAATTTTTCACCCAATTTAAAGTAGTATTTATTAGAAATTAGGAATTTAAATAGAACCAATGGTTTGTAATTATTACTACTACTGAAGTGAAGCAAACAATCTTATTTTCAAATTTTAATGCCATTGTCTTAATATATATAACTGAGTCAATTTATTAGCTGTCAGCATAAAATCTTTACTCAATGGACTAAAAATAATTATACTATGAAATAGAAATAAGATTGTGGAAAACTGAAGAATGCTTTTACTATAACTTTATATTGGTGGCTCAAAGTGTTATTAACTTTTAAAGCATATAAAATGTTTCTAGGGAAATATCTCCAACTAATCCTGTTTTATAAAATTAGAACGTACCATTATCATTAAATAATTAAAATTATAAGTTATAGGTATACTACATATTTATACCATATAAACATGGTTTAGTAAAACTTTCTAGATTTAGAAGTGTACAATTAGCGACAAAAGTACGTATATACAACATGTGTGTGCGTGCGTGTGTGCGTGTGCGCGCGCGCGTGTGTGTGTGTGTATGTGTGTGTGTGTGTGTGTGTGTGTGTGTGTGTGTGTGTGTGTGTGTGTGTGTGTGTGTGTGTGTGTGTGTGTGT
>JAHWXV010125473.1:0-15360 GCA_024586415.1 Phrixothrix hirtus | reverse complement strand
AATTGTTAGTGTAAAATGGTACATTTAACAGAAAAAGAAAGAATTATCATTTTAATGATGATTGGTTATGGAGAACGAAGGAGAACACAACAGGAAGTATATACTCTTTTTAATGAGATGTATCCAAATCGAGAACTAATTACTCAGTCGGTTGTCAGCAAGAGTCTAAAGCGGTTTAGAGAAACCGATCATGTTATAGATGTTCCTAAAATTGGTCGATCTAATGATGCGACAAACGATGATAAAATGCTAAATGTGTTAATAGAACTGGTTGAAAACCCGCACTCATCGACACATCAACTATCTTTAAATCACGATGGAAGTAAAGGTTCCATACATAACGTTTTAATAAGGAAAAACAGGATCCTCATAAACCCATTTTACTGCAAGAGTTATCCAAATTGATGCGTATGATAGACGTGTTGAATTTTGTGAATATATGATGGAACCAATTAAACAATTACCCAAACTTTGTGAATGAAATTATTTTTTCTGATAAAGAAACTTTCTATCTAAACGGAAGAGTGAATAGGTACAATTGTCGGTACTAGTCCGCTAAGAACCCTCATTGGATGAATGAAACTCACGCTCAAATACTTCAGAAACTGAACGTTTGGCAGGAATTTGTGGTGGGTATATTACTGGTCCCGGTTTTATTCATGGAAACCTTAGTGGTGGTCGGTATTTACAACTGTTACAAGAACAAATAATTCCGTCTTGTATAGCCCCATTTTCCAATAATAATAACATTTGGTTGCAACAAGACGGGGCACCACCCCATTTTGAATTAAATATACATAGGTACTTAAATGAAGTGTTTCCTAATCGTTAGATAAGCCGAAGAGGTTTTGTAGAATAGCCGCCACGATCTCCCGCCCTGACGCTTTGCGATATGTTTATACGGCCACCTGAAAAATAAAGTTTACAGAAACCGCCCTAATGGTCTGGCAGAATTATAACGACGGATACGAGTTGAAATAGCATCCATATTGCTCAACACCTTAACAAATTCAGTTCGTGCCTTTTCTGACTGATTGGGTCATTGTCTCGCTGTTAATGTACAACATTTCGAACATTTATTACGTTAGATGTTTTGTTTTTTTACAAGTTACTATTTTTAAGTAATAAAAAATTAGCACCTTTCTCGGTCTTTCAATTTATTAATTAACATTCAAATATCTCGAAAAATATTAACTTTACACCGTTTAAACCTTATACCATTTTAAAAGGTATTACTTAGACTAATGTATAAAACTAATAATATACAGGGTGTTCCGTTTAAAAAAGTATTGATGACGTCATAACTCCAAATGATGTCATCATGAAATGTTTAGTTTTAAACCAAAATGTGTGAAATATTTTGATAAGCAACTTTTATTTGAAATATTTTTAATACAACGCCTGGTTAACCTGCAGAACCATTATTCCATACATTTGGGGCACTCAGTATATAGTTATCTCTATTACTCGTATTAGTCATTGGTCAGTGTTTTCGCCATTTTCAAACTTTAAACGTCCTTTAAATTTGATCTCGCCATATCTGATTAATTTACACTATGCGGCTAGTTTAAATTTTAATGCAGTTTTTCAACTTTTCATCTGGTTTCTTTTTATTCTAAGGTAAATGGTTAGAAATTTTTAAATTCTACAAAGCAAAAATTACTGTATATTTTATATTTAAAATTCTACTGTACTTTCTAAGTTATCTCATACTAAATTATACCTTGTTAAGTGCATCTAATTTAAAAATACACCAATCGAGAGCAAACTAACATAGGATGCATAAAAATAATCTTTTACCATAATTTTGATGGTTCCTAAAATCATGATTTTAGAAAAATAATATTTTACTCTAGTAAGCATTTAGTTTAAAAAATTCATAATCACGAAATAAACTTCTGAGAAAGTAATATAAGTGATAGGTAGTACAGTCGGCAATATGAGAAAAGACTCCAGTAGACAGTAACATTAAAGTACTTTAAAATAGAGTGAGAAAATAAAATAAATACAAAATGATAAACCCTTATTGGATTAATAACTAACTATGCGTCAATGACTAAGACAACAAAAGCCAATTATAAAAAATCACCATTGATCCTGCAAGTGTAGATGGAAATGAATACTATAAATTAAACTTAACACTGTTCAGATATAATTGAAATAAACTTAAATATGCAAGTTAGTTAGCTTTATGGGTTAACAATATATACAATGTATAATTGATATTCGTATTAATAGCTAATGACATAATTAAATGTATGGCGGTGTAATTTTAACTGCCTTGATCCCTCAATATTAATTTATATTGAACGATAAATAAAAATTCAAAAGTTACGTTAACGATCTTTATTATATACATAGCATGCTTATAAATTAAATCAGATAAAGCCAGTCTCTCAACAAACTTTGTTTATAACGTATTCGTAAGAGTATCATCGGACTTATGAATTGAGTACTAAAACATCTCATTTGTATCTGAATACATCTTCTTTTTGAATTAAGGTATTCTAAAATACTGTATCATAAGCCTGATGATGTTCATATAAATCCGTTAGAAACGAAAACGTTCGCGTTACATCTATATTCCGTAAATAAACATCTTTGACTTAATTTATCACTGACCAACTTTACTTTACACAAAATTCAAAAATTGAGATAGACCGACTGCATTATATATAATAAGGTATAACGCTTTCTTCATTATAGTACTTATTTTCTGATTTAAAAAATGAATTTATGGAATTTTTATTTATAATAGTTAATTTCAATAATAGGTTTATTTTATTTCACTATATATGTTTTGATTTAACAATTGATCTATTTGTTTTACTTCCTTTTCTTCTTCCAACTTACCGGTTGAATTCCCAATAGTAAAATTCATTGCTGTTATGTCACGTTAGGGTCGTGTCCGATAGGGATGTATATGTAAGCGTACTTGCATCAGGCCAAAAGCTAGTCCAGATGTTTTATGTTGGTTGAAAAGTAAATAAGCATCCTTTAGGCCATTTGGCGACGTTTTTTGAGGGCGACTTCAGGAGACCTTGCGCCTTCAGGTCTTTTATGGTATCTTCGTTTTTTACAAACCACGGAGCGCCAGTGATCAGGCTCAATGTTTTGTTGTGCCCTATTTGGATTGATTGAATTGCGGTTATAGATGCGTTGTGCCGGAGTTCTTCTCTGATAAACAGTAGCAGGGTGCTATGCAGACCCAGTACATTGAATAGTTTATAGAAGGCTCTTTCAACCAAGTCCATTCTTCGCTTGATGCGGTAGCACATTGCCAAGTTCTTATCTCCTATATGGTCTAGATCTGTCAGTGTGTTACATGGGACATCTTTTACCAGACCTGCTAATTAATTGTGTTTCCTCTTCTCTTGGGAAATCTATGAATTCCGACTGGCCCTTGTCCTAAACTATTCTTCTATACCGCCTAAGATAGTTTCTAATGTTGTAATCACACTAGCGGCGGTGTTCAAAATTATCATACTAAATACATTATATTCTCGTTTAAGTAGACTTTAATATAAAATTATATCTCAAAATTACCCTAGAAACTCCTTAATTTTTTTTGTGGTTTAGGGTTAAAGCTGATGTACGGATGGCTTAAAAAAGATTAAAAGATTCATGTGACATCCTTGGTAGGCCCCAGATGGTGCCTACAGTTATTTTCTACTTCGTTAATTATACAAAAGATATTGGGTGAGTGCTTTCTTCTTATTCAGTAGATTACCTTATCAGTTCAACCCCCATGTGGAACATTTTTATACGACATATAAACTGATTCATCACCTTTTATATTGACATAATTGATTAATTACTAACAAAAATCATATAACTGATAGGGTGGTGGCCTCTAGGTCAGTCTGAGAGTCGCCTTTTCTAATGTAACACTGTTTCTGCGTAATCTATGAAGATGTTCAATGCCTAATTATTATCCTATCGCGATGTCTTCTAAATTCTGGGATTTTGCTTTTGTTACATTCATTGTTTAAACTCAATATTTAAATAGAATTAAATTGATTCTTATTGTTTAGGGTTACTAATCAGTTATGTTTCATTTTGTATACGGTTCAAAGTTGCTGCTTAACTACAGTAATTAATAAAATTATGATAAGTTCAATATTTTGTGTATTGTAAGTTGTTACTGTCTCGTAGAGCACTGTTCGAACACTACATCTGCCAGCTATCTAGTATTTTACAGGTTTTACCACAATACCAGATCGTAAGAACACAGATTAAACTTATTTCGTAATACCGTAAGTAACTGCAATTTAAATTATTATTATTAATTGTTACTGATGAGTTTATTAATGTTATCTAGTTTGCCTTAACGTAAAACGGGAAATTCATTAACTTTGCTGGTGATATACATTCCACAAGGGAAAATTTTTTAAACTATAATTATTACTGATTATTAATTAATGCTTTATGAATGTTATGAGTTTGCCTTAATCTAAAAAGCGCCATTTATTAACCTAGCTTGTAATATGCATTCCACAAGGGATGAAAATTTAAAAACATTGTTATTATTGATTGCTGCTGATGAATTTTTGAATATATAATTATTTGTTTAAGTGAAATTTTATTAATTGGGTTCCTTGCAAGCAATAATTAATGTGTAAGTTATTGCAACCATACACTGCAACCGTTTTATCATTATAATTGTTTATAACTGGCAAGTTCCTTACCCGACACCCACAGTATATGCTTGAAATCTGATTCCTTATCTAGAACCAGTGAATTTAGAAATATAACAAAAACATGTACAACTGCCTAAAAAAGCTGTAGTGATTCTAAAACATTCAAATAGCATTTTTTTAAAAAATGATATAGGCGTTGTCTGCAAAGTAAAACATGAAATAAAACTTATATTTAATTCATTACTTACCAGCGCTTAATAATTTTTTAAAAATGTTATTTTAAACTGTTGTATTCGCTTTTGCTACATAAACTATTTACCAACTATCATCTTCTAGCTTTAATTAGAACATTATCTTGGGGATGAGACGTGTTGTTCTCAGAACTAGTAGAAATTTGTGAGAATAATATAAAATAAAGATCATCAATGTGAATTTTTAATTTTTTAATCATTATTCAAAATAATTTATTTTAAGGGATCAAAGTTATTAAAGAGTAATTTCTATTCTAAGTAAACTATGGATAGATTATTTTATCATTATTTAATGATATTACCCTTTTTGCAAAACATTGATGTGTTAAACCTTATGTTCATTACACATTAGTTAATTAATTTAATTAATGTATAATCAACATAAGAAAATGTTATAGTTTAATTAAATAGTACCTAAAGGTTAAAATATTTATTTAAATATTTGCATTTTAAATAAAATCAAGTGTTAAGTTTCCATTAGTACGTGGCGCCAGTTAGAAAGGTAATTCTAAAGAAATCCAGACAGGTACAAATAAAATTTAACAGCCACAATTAAAATATTGCTAGAAGGCGTGGGAAGTTTAACGTGTTCTGTAATAGACAGAAACAGAGAATCTTTTAAAACTCTTAGACAGGATTGGTTAAAGAGACTCTGCACAAATTTCGTAGTCATGGAAACGAAAAGTTATAAAAGATCCCGCACCACCAGAAATCTAAATCTTTGGGTTCCAGATTTAATTCTATCTAGTTAAATTGAACAAGTGTTGTAAATCCAGTGTCAAGATACAGAAATTGACTAGTTGGTAAATAGTTATTGATATCTTAACTACTGATACAAGTCCAGGGAAGACGTCATTTCCAAAATCAGCACAAGACTGTAAAAATACACGACCCCAGATCAAAGAAAATTTGGGAAGCTCGATTCACCAAATTCACTAAGAAAAGCAAGCAATAATCCGAATTTGCCAGCTTCATAAACGTCACATTTATTAAGAAAATTGGACGTCACGTAAGTGAAAATTTGCAAACATTATTAAAACAATGAAGAAATAAAATTTTCATTTGCTTTCATTTAAATAATAATAACAAGACTTTCTAAATTTTAAATTTTATATTTTTCTCTAAGTTGCTAATATTACGCCGAAAATCACGTAGCAAAGGTTAACGGCCTGATATTAAAAAAATTGTTAATTATTAATTTCAAAATTTCATTTTTAATGAAAACTTGCTTATATGTATATCGTTTATTTATATTTGAAATAATAAATATTTGTTTAAACTTTAATCTGGTTTTGGCAAAAATAAATACAAGTACGCAAGATACAGTTATAGGATAATCCTATGTAATCTTTAGAAAGGTACTCGACCCATTTAACAAATTAACAGGTGGAAACCACATTTAAAATTCAAAATTTTATAAACAGTTCAAAATATTATGTTTGCTGCATTGTTTAAAGTTAAAGCACGCTATCGAATTAATTATTAATAACAAACCATAAGCAACGCAGTAAACACTTACATAACTGCGATAATTCAATACAAAATTTAGAAATTAATGTATTTTAGAATATCTAAATTTAGAATTTTTAAGGAATAAAATTTTAGTTTTGCTACTCCACGCTAGTTGTGAATATAATAATAATTTAAAAATTAAACATTATTCGTCACCGTTCTCTCAATACTTGAAATTATCAATTAATTGTATATTACATACCATGGAACTAAAGTGTCTCTTTTAACTGCGAGAGAGAAAATTTATTTCTCGAGAGATACCCAAAGAAATAATCTCTCGAGGGATTAAAAAGCACTTTACAGTCCTGAGGTATTTAACATTATTTTTTGTTACTGCCGAATAATTTAATATCAAAACGGTTGGGGAAGGTAAAATTGCATAATTAACACTGACATTCGATTTATCAATGTATGCTTCACGGAAAATGCTATTTAAATTTTATTTGCGAAGCGCTACGGTAATGGTTTTAGTAAAATCTAGTTTTGATTAATATTTGTTTGTTACCATGGATTTACTTCGTTGTGGAGGATTTAAAGTACTTTAATTCCCTTGGTACTGAAGTAAAATTTTAATCATCCGAGATTAAAAGTGTGGCTTTATTCATGGAAATAAGTGACTAGATGTGAGGTTTTAGACCTAGAAGTGCAAAAAAACTTTAAATTAATACTTTTGTTCACAACTACTTCAAATCAATACAAAACTTTTCAAATTACTGCAATTATAGTGTATTAAACGTTGGGTTTATTATTTAAAATTAATTACTTATTTCTAGCGTGTAATTTGTGTTAGAATAACCAATAATAGTATAATGGATTATTGTCATTAAACTTTCAATAAATCAAAAATAGTCAGTGAACTGATAATTCCATTCGCACAAATTATTTATTTGTGGCAACCTTGCACATAGCTGCATGTGGTTTATTTTTAGAATTAAAAAAATTCTTTAATTTCAGATTTAGTATTTAGTATTCAAGTTAACTAGCACGAAATTTTTGTTGCGTAATTAATTATCGCTGATCAATTTAAATTATTAAAAATTTAACTTCATCCGTGTATACTGCATTCCCAAATATTCCCATCGTTTGGTTTATCAAAGGCTCTACAGTAACGGGATGAATCTGCACGTAATTGGATAAACAATTAACTATTCACTGAATTGTTTTAATTATAAAGTATCACTATTCACATTATAATTCGTATTATTCGATTCGCATATTTTCTCGAAAATCTTGTGCATTCTGATAACCATTATCAATGTTCATAGTCCTATGGCTGAGCTATGCCAAATCTCATATTAAAACACTTTTAAATGCAAATAAAATATTATAATCAAAATTAAAATAGTTTTAACACTTAAGAGCTTAAATGAGTAGCCAATTTAATTAGTTTTACGTATTGTCTGACATTCCAGGTGCAATTAATTAATAAATTTGAAATAAAACTAAAAATCTGACGTGACAACACAACTTTCTCTTACGTATTATAGATATGAAAATAATGTCCAAAAATGATTAAAACATTAGTTACGTTTATTTTGGGCAATAACTACAACAGTGACTTAACCAAATTAGTGGACACGCTCAACGTTGCTGAACTCCAGAGATTTTCTTCGCATATTTTCAGAGAAACTGAAAAGTTCAAGTAAAGGAATATCGAAGACGTAAGAACAGTAACAAGTTCTCAAAAAATTGTTGCAGCCGTTTTCGAGAAAATCTCAAAAAACTTAAAAGTACCAAGAATAAAATGCCACTTCCAGTTATTCGATTTTAATTAAATTCTTGTAGTTGCATATCAAGAAGGTATGGGACATATAAAATATAATTTTTCTATGATCTTTAGTTTTGAAATATGTTGTTCACAATTAATACTCGATTTTCAGAAATTTATTAAAGAAACCGCTTTGTTTATATAAAATGGAATTATATAGCTAAAAAATATCCTAAGTTTTAAAAAATCGTTATAGCCTATCAAGAAAATCGCGAAAAACCAAAAATTCGGAAAATTACCAAAGATGACAAAATAAAGTGGTACTTCCCGTTCTTAAATTTTTACCAAATTCTTGATTTTGCGGTTATGACCTCAAATATAAATTTTTATTTGCCTAGGATTTTTAGTCTCATAGTTATTTAATTTAGAACTAACGGTATAAATACTTCTGGTTATGCGATTTCTACAAAATTTTTTGAAAGATTATATGAAAAAGTACTAAGTAGCAAAGAAATATGGTAATTTTAAAATAAATCATTTAACCAGATTTTGAGAAAATCGCAAAAACTAAAAAAATGGCAAGAGTACAGTGACACTTCCGATTTTACATTTTTAGTCAAATTTTTGCAGTTATGTGCCTGGATACTAACACTTAAATGTAAAATTTTGTTTATCTACGCCTAAATAAATGATTTTCGAACTCGAGGGCCCTAAAACCTATATTTCCACTAAAATTTCGACATAAAAAATTTTAAACTTTTTCTTTTACTTATATTTTCATATAGAGTGAGAGACAGTAAAAAAATTGGGTACTTTATTTTTAATTTTAATAAAATATATCTAATTAGCTATTAATTTGTCTTGAATTTTAATTAGTTGCGTTTATATATTTAATAACTAATTAATTTAGTGAAGTATTTAAAATAAAAAACTTTAAAATTCAAATTATAATTACGTGCATTGGTATTTCTTTGATAACTTTCTTGGTAGTTGGATTAATGTAATTTAAGAAATTTAAATTTATAAACACATTTATATAGGGAATAGTAGAGATTTTAATTACTTAGTATTTTACATTTTTTATATATTTTGCTTGTAGTTTATACTAAATATATTAGTTTTCATTTTCAAGATTTAGTATCTATATACATAGTTGAGTTTGTTAATTTTTAGGTATGACCAATAGGAGCTTTAATAAGGGACTACCAGATAATTAATTAACTCCCTAAATAATAAACAAAACGCTTTATTTTTTATAGACGCATTGTAATGTGTTTACGACTTCCAAAGCCAATTCTGAGTTTTTTGTAATTAGTTAGTGAAGTGTGAATTTATCCTTCGCGACAAACAGTTCCTCATTTTAATTAACCAAAAATAATTAATGCAGCCATGTATGGTATATGTTTTAGTTAGTAGAAATGTGTGTTTATAACGTAAACTGTTATAAAGATTTAAAACCAAATCAACTAAGAAAAGTTAGATACGCATAAACATATTAGAGCATTCAGGAATTGTTTAAACAACTAGGCTAATTATTAAAATAACCGTTGTAAAATGCATCTTTTAAACAAGCTAAACTGCATGCATTCGACCCAGACAAGCATCTTTCCGCTGATAGAATTGGCAGAAAATTATCAGCAGCTATTTTAAAGCTGTATGTATTCCAAATTTCTAAGAATCACAAGCATAATGTTATTAATCATCAAATATAAGCAAGAATTGCGTCAAATTTATATATAATTTGTTAATGACACTATTAATATGGTTAATAAACCAAGTCAAATATTAATATGTATTCCAATATATAAGAAAATTTGCTGTTATACATTTAAACATTACATTTATTATTGTAAAAAGTTAACCAATAATGATATAAATCTAGAAACAACGTCAAAATGTAAATTTTTTGTCGGCGTCAATAATACATAGTACAAAAACGTTATCTTAATTTTTGGGGTTTGTTAATGTCACATTCCCACTCCAACGTGAAATCTTGGATTAGAAATCATGAAAGTTACCAAAATCGTATAAAATGTAGGATTTGAGACATTATAAACCAGAGGACTTTCTCCGATGGTTTGTATAGCTGGTTTCTCTTGAGTCATAACAATTACATTTGTAGCGAAATGTAAAAACAACATGCTGACAAATAGTTCGTAATAAAGCTTTGCTACACTTACCGATTCTGTTTGAAACGCAACATGTAAATTTAAAGCATTTTAGTGCTCTGTTCAATTAACTAAAACTAGGTACTACTGCAGCTATGTTTAATCCAATTAAGCACGGAATTCACATACAAATCAATTTACCGATATGCACTGATCTCAACTTATACGTCAATTATTAACATGTTCAAAGCTCCATATAAGCTCGTTTACTGAGATGTGCAACAATTTTACCTACTAGAGAAGGATAACTCATGTACCTATTGGCAGCATCAGAACTACGCATTCGTCGAATTCACAATTCACAAGCATAAAATATTATGTACACATACCAATACTGTCACTATTAAAAATATTCAATAGCCTCTTGTTAAAAGTTACAAGTAACAAAATTTAGACACGCTTCCTGTTATCGACATATCAACCGCGTTAGTTTTATTCAAGTTGCTTCGATGCATCAGTCAGTAAATCGAGTAGATCTACTACCTGGTAGTCTAAACAATTGCCTAAAAGGTCATACCTGCTTTCTTGTTCAGCTGGGTATAAGGTACCTCGTGATCCATTTTTGCAAATAATAAACAATAACTTTCTGTATATACATTTTGAAGGTTTAGATTAGTAAAATTGCTGAATACATTTATCCATCTATTTTTAATTAATTAATAAATTTAAATAACAAATTACAGTCTCCAAATTGAACTAAACAAATAAATAAAAATTCTTACTCTGTTAAATGCAGAACAAACAAATTAGATTTAGTCCTCAAAGGGCGTGTAAATTCAGCGCAAAGTGTAAAAATCTAAAACTCAAAGATAAGCTCAACCAATAGCTGATAACAGGTTAGGAGCAATCCCGCACAGTTATAGAAATCAGCTCATACAGGGTAAAGTTAGAATTTACATATATAAAATGTAATAAACTAGCACCTAGTATATGCCTAGTACTAATAGTAAATAAATACGTATTAAAGCATACGAGATAAAAACGCAAAGTAGAAATCTGTAGAACGCTACAAGGTGTTCTTCCAATTAGCTAATTCTGTTGTACGCGACAACACACCGAACCTCCCCTTCTCGGTTACATTCGGAAAAGTAATAATCTTCGAAAACATTCCCTCGGACGGAGACCGATCCCGCAACCTCGTGGTCAGATCCCAGACGCTTCCACCAACTACCGAGGGTTCTCAGCCCCTTGAGTGAAAATTTTTCTTAATTTTTATACTTCATAATTGTATAATATGTGATTAGAATGGAAATTTTCCAATATTACAACGGCAACACAGTTCGACTATTATAAGAGTAACAATTAAGGAAAATGTTCAATCACAAGGATCAGAACCCTCACTAGCTTAGTTGGTAGAAGCACCTGGGATCTGTCTACAAGGTCATGGATTCAATCTGCGCCTGAGAGAAATTTTTTCGAAAATTGTTACATTCTCAAATGTAATTATCTTCGTTAATTTATCACTTCTACCGACCACAGGCAGTTTAAGCCTAAAAATGGTTTTAATATATTTATATATTGAACTTTGTATTATTTGCCTTCTTCAACTTTTTAAATAGTTACTCACCCCATTAAGTCAATGTTCCAGATCCAGCCAAAGGAATCTTAAGTAAAAGACGTTACCAACCGAATTTGGATATCACAGCATACCTAAATTTGTAATAATTGGGCAAAAATTCTACAATAACAAAATTTAGAATTGAAAATTGCCCAATCCATTTAGACGATTAAAGGGTATAAAATTAAAGCTACGTAAATACAAGTCTATAAATATTAAGAACAATATAAATACAAGTTTAGAAACTGGAATTAGAATAGTAATTTAATCAAGACAACTTCAAGGTGCGCTTACTGATTGTTGGTATTGGAAAATAATTTAAACTTTATAATAACTTATTTAAAAAAGTTTTGCAATTTTAATGCAACAATAGTATATTATATACTAAAGAACTAAAGCACCTGTTTTAATCCCGATAGAAAAAGTTTTTTTCGAGGAATAGCAAGGGATTAATTAGAAAGCACTTTAGTTCTGAGGTATATACATTATCTTTTACACTTTCAAAAAATTTTAAATCAAAAGGGTCCAAGAATGTAAAATGTAATTATTTTGACTTTGACAGTTCATTCGATTTATCAAGGTATGCTTCACAGCAAATGCTATTTAAATTTTATTTGCGAAACGCTATAATAACGCATTCAGCAATATGCAATTTTAATTAGCTAATTTTTGTTATTGCTTTGTTTATGCGGAATTAGATTTACCTTATCTCTCTTGGGACTAAAGTAAAATTTTAATCCTTGAGACGAAAGTGTCGCTTTAGTCTTTGAAGCAAGTGACTAATGTTGCATTTTAGTCCCGAAAGTACAAAAAATATATTATTATGTACTACCTTATGAAGAGATTAATTCTAATGAATAATTAAAATTTACATAAATATCCCACTCTTTCGTTCGCATTAGAAATTAACAAATATTTAGTACATAAAGTTCTATACATACATGGAAAAAATTTCTAACGTAGCTGAAAAAATAATTACTCATAGCTTAACTATCGCGGTAGATAACAATAAGAATGTATTGGTCATATCATCAGATAGTAGATAAAAAGGAAAACTACTGAATGAGGCCAGAGTGTCCTTATAGTATCAGATGCTGTTATTGAATTTTAAAATTAAGCATAATTCAAAATAGTAATATTAAAGCACCCTACGTAAAACAGATAAAGTAAGAAAATGCTAGACACTATTACTATTTTTGAGTTATTCGGGTGTAGCGTGTCATGTGTAAATATAGCGACATCTGATATAGTTATTTGTATCACAAGGCCAGAAATTTAGCTTTTGCAAGTACGAGTATTTGCAGAAGCCTTTCTAGACGTGTGATACACAAAATTTTTTGTGCCGACTCTTTTATAATTTGGTATATAAAAACAATTTTTCAAAATGAACTATTTTTTTGTGCCAATTGTTTATAATGTATACGCATTTTAGGAATTTTAGTAGTTTAAGGTTGAAGCAATCAAGTTTGGCATACTTATAACAAAAATATAACGTTAACCTATAAAATTAAATTATATTAGTTATCATTCAGGAATATGGTTATTAATTACTTAGGAATTTATAAAGTTAAAATTCAAACTATTAAACTGTGATTGTATTACGTAAAATAACATAAAATGTATTTCCTTTGTCAAGGTGACAACTATTTAATGAGAAATATGGTGTTAGTTATATTTTTGCCGGCCTATGCCGGCAAAGGCTAGTTAATAACTTTTTTGCCGGCCTAGGCCTGCAAACAATAACTTTCTGGCCGCAAATGACGAACGAAAATCGACATTTATGGACGGAGGCACAAAAACGTTGTGCGCTGTTACCACATTTATTTTTAATTGCATTGATGCGTTTTATGCAATAAATTTCGATTTGTGGAAAAACTGTTGCATTTACAAAGCATGATATATCAATTTTTACTTTCTCTTAGCTACATGAAATATAGTATAAAGAAAGTATTGTTTTCGTCCAAAATTTTACAACAATTTCACTAAAATGCAATAACGGGAAGTGCCACTTTACTCTTGTTACTTTTTGGTTTTTTGCGATTTTCTCAAAATCGGCTATAAATTTTTTTTTTAAATGCATCGTATTTCTTAGACATTCAATGCCCTTTTATATAATTAAGACAATTTCTCAGAAAAATGTGCGTAAAACGAGTAACCGGAAGTAGTCTTATCATTAACTATGAATAAAATAATTACGAAACTGATAGTCCTAAAGAATTGAAAATTTGTAAATGAGATGCCAATTACCTTTGTATGCTAAATCAAGAATTTTGTTAGAATCTAATAACCGCAAGTACAACTTTAATTCTGTTATTTTTAGATACTCTCCAAATTTCCTGTTTTTCGCAATTTTCTCGAAATCAACTCCAACGATTTTTTTAAAACGTATTGCATATATTACCCATTTAATGTCCTTTCATATAGTTTAAGCCATTTCTTAGAAACTTTTTCCGTAAATTGAGTAACCGGAAGAACCTACACCATTAACTTAAAATAAAATAACTATGCAACTAAAAGTCTTAGCTAAATGCAAATTTATATTTATGGCCGTAACTACATTGGTATGTCAAATGAATAATTTGGTTAAAATAGAATAACTGGAAGTTCCACTTTATTTTTGTCATTTTTTGATATTTTCCGGATTTTAGTTTTTCGCGATTTTCCTTGAAATCGGCTCTAACGATTTTTTTAAAACTTAGTAAATTTCTTAACTACTTAATTCCGTTCTATATGAATCAAGCTGTACCTCTAATAAATTTTCTAAAATTGAGTAACCGGAAGACTTCGTGTATTAATTGCGAACAACATATATTAAAAACTAAATATGATATTATAAATGAAATTGTATATTTAAGTTTTTAATTTCTGTATATGAGATGTCAAGAATTTATGTAAAATGAACGATCGGAAGTGCCACTTTATTCTTGCAATTTTCTAGAAAACAGCTATAACTTTTATTTTTAAATGTGCTATGGTTATTATGTATTTAATGCCCCTTTACGTGAACTTTACAGTTTTTCCGAAAACATTCGTTGAAGCAAGTTATTAGAGAAAATATCTGGAGTTAAGCAACCTTTCGCATATCCACTAACTTGGATGGGTGACCGTTACAATAATCGTTTCCAAAATAAATGTAAACAATAATCCAATCAGTTGTAGACACTATTGGCATATCTAAATGCGTAAGAGAAAGTCGTGTGTTGTCTCGCACCAGATTTTTGGTTCTTCTAAACGAGATCAGGAAATTTCAAAGTTAAATGTTTAGTAGTTTTTACTTTCTCTTACCTATATAAAATATAGTATAGATAAAGTATTGTTTTCGTCCAAAACCTTCGATGTCGAAATTTTAGTGGAAATACACGTTTTGGGCCCCCCTGAGTCCGAAAAACATGTTTTCAAAAATTGGTCTGTCTGTCTGTCTGCGCGCGCGCGTGTGTGTGTGTGTGTGTCTGTGTGTGTGTGTGTGTGTGTGTGTGTGTGTGTGTGTGTGTGTGTGTGTGTGTGTGTGTGTGTGTGTGTGTGT
>JAHWXV010125467.1:0-13950 GCA_024586415.1 Phrixothrix hirtus | reverse complement strand
AACTGGTGGAAGCGCTGGGAGAAGTGTGTGCATCACCAAGGCGACTACTTTGAAGGGGATTCAAGTTTCGGACCTCCAAATCAATAAATATATGTATGCCCGCCAAAGGTTCGATACTTTTTGAACACACCTCGTACGATGTTTAAAATAAACAAATGTTTAGGTTACAAAATACAACTTTTGACCTTCCCTTCCTGTTATCGATAGAGATAGATCCTTACGTATTCTTCTACGCCATCAAAATGTAAATGACGCTATAGAGTCGTAAAAGACATAGAGACTTCTATAGAGCATTTCAACAGTTGAAGAAACACCAGCAACGGTGTGGCATTGCATAACAAGACGATTTGAATTACGAGTATATTGCAACCAACCTTTCCCTAATTATTGAAAAATGTTAAACTAAAAATTTTTCTATATTATTTATTTCATTTTTGATCAATATAGTATTTGCTAAAGTAAACAGTACCGAAAAAGGAAATTGTATTTAGTTTTCTAATTGCTATAACTAATTTATTTATTTATATTTATATTTATATTATTTATTTATAATTTAAATATTCAAAATTTCGACGCAAATAAGTTTCATAGTGCTTTGAATATCATTGATACTCAAAATCTATTAAACGAGACATTATTCTATTTGAAAAATGTTCATCAAGTAAGTCTAGGGAGGGCCTGGGCATATGGCTCATGCCCCCATCCTGTTGATACCTTTGTTCGTAAAAGTTTCTAAATCTCTCACAAGATGTGCAATAATATTCTGTAATGTTCTTGGTTAACAATAAGCGGATGCTGATTCTCGTGCTCAACAAAATAAGGAGCAATGATCCCATGCGCAAATAGAGCATGCCAGATTATAATTTGGGCACTATGCTGAGGTGCCTTTATAATGTCATCTGGGCGTACAAAACCAAGTAACCGAGTTGTTTGACGATTGATGTAGCCGTTAAGTGAATGTGACTTTCGTCCAAAAAGCATACGTTTCTCAAAAAATTGGAGCTTTTGTACAATAGATCAAAACTCTTTTTCACTGCATTTATATTTGCCTGTATATTTGAACAGTCGACGTATGGATGTTTCTGATATTCCTTTATCCGCAGTTCTAGAAGGCTTCTTTTCGAAGACTGTATAACCTGATCAAAAAGACACCCTTGATTATAATCTGTAAAAACTGTTCGCCGATTTAACACACTATCAGTGCTACGAAATTTCTTAAGAATTGCTAACTAGAGTTTAACTGTTTAACTGCTAAACTTCTGTCGACATTTTTCTGAGGTTAATTTTAAATTTGAGCCATTACTCCATCCATTTCCGTATGACCGGAAGTCATGCTCAACTATAAATACTTTTTATCCGTTGTGAGAACCGTTTTCAAAACGCAATGTTAAACTGACAAAAAAGCGAAACATAAATTCATGTTGCGTGAACAATTCCAACGTCCTCTAAACTTCAGTACTGTTTATTTAATATTAGTAGATATTATAAATAACATAATTTTATTTGTTTACCTCTCAAAAGTTGATTTTAGTAAAACTTTACTCGTTTACCACATATTTCATTGTGGATAAAATTGCATAAAAGGTTTTTCTGGAACAATTCGTGAAAGGATTGTTCCCATTACGAAAAATTACAGCCATGCGGTGCATTTTATGGAAAAAGTGCATATAACAAAAATTAAACCGAATTATTTTAGCCACATTCTAGAATATTCTATATTCAACAGGAATGATAAAGAAAGTCACGTAAGTGTACTACACCAGATTTTTTAGTTATGTGGCAAGTAAAATTAATGGTAACTACGATAGGATCCATAAGTCCATTACTACTTCCAAACGTGTAAGTTTTAGAAACAGCGAGTAAAATCGCTTAGCATGTTGTTCTCGGTATACTTCTTTAATTAATTAATACATTTTAATCAAAGTTTGCGTGGAACTATAAGTTACCGGAACAACTAAATATTTTTATTTTCATTTGAGGGGTTACCAAGTACAAATTCACCTACTCTTCCGAAAAAAGTCGCAATGACTTCAAGAATTATTTGTTTGTCATAACGGTATGCCTTGTACACGTTAAGCTTCTATTAATATTGTGGTTTAAACTAGAAATTAGATTAAACTACCTAAACGATAAACAATATGTTTGAAAAGAATTAGAATGTTTTAAAAACATACATATAAGTTACATAGTGAATAAAATTAATACCTACTCTTGTTACACTTAACTTTATTGCGACCTTACGAAATGAAACCATTTGCAACTATTAAATAACTCAAGTTAAACAGATAAATTTAGGATATTATCCGTAATTCTCTCGTTTTAGTAATTAAATCTTTAAAACTTCACTTCCGTGAGAATTGTTTGTTTCATATCATTTATAGCAGAATGTTGAAAATAATTGACCACTTAGCGGGTGATTAGAATCTAGAATTGTTTTCTCTTTTCTACGGTGATTATTTAATTGTAGAATTTCTCATGTAAAAGTGTTCTTCTTCACGGTTACGATCAAACGTAAAAATGTTCTTACTTGCATAAAGGTCTTGTTCGTTACGACTTACAATTGGTTCGTGATTCGTGGAAGCTCTCAGAACAACTAACCATTCAAACCGGAAACTCAGCAAAAACGCTAAAATTACAGGTCTTGGATCTTTTATAGACTTCTTGCGTTACCATAACTTCTTCCCCGAGTTAATTTAATTTAATTATCACTTTTAATTATTTTGAACTGGTTGTATTGCATTTTTATTTCAATTGCGTTACGTTTTGAACATTTGCGCTCTCTTAGAGATTTCTTTGTCGGCTAATATGAAAGGTTACATTTTATATATTCTTAAGATTTTTACTGTCCGTTTTCCGTGAATTTAAGAAACGGTTTCCCTTATTTAAATATGTAAATTTTAACATAGACAATTCTAAAAAAATATAGTTAGTTAATGTTTACGTACTTAATATATTTTGTTATGGTGGCTATATTAATTTAACTTGTAAATTACATATTTTCAACAATGCACGTGAATGTACAGGGTGAGCGAAACTCGTTGTCTCAGCTCTACTAGAAGAAAAAGAAAAACGATAGAAAATATCTGAAAAGAGGTTCTTGAATGGGATTGAGTAAGGTCCATTTTAAGCCAAATTTGCATATTTTTTTGTTTTTAAACTAAGGCAATGACGTCATCGAATTTTTTCCCCTGAAACATACCTATATTTTGGCATATTTAAAAAGAGCTGATTTTTCTAAACAAATTTTATTAATAAAAAAATTTTGTATCTTTTTCCGTTAAAAAATTATAAACAAATTTGTAAAAAAAGGTATTATCTATAATTCGCTGTTGTGATTTAAACAAGTTGCCTTTGGAAACAAATAGAAAAATTGCATCTGTCAATAATTAAGCTAATGGTTGACAAATATCGTTTTGGTGTTGTTTTACTTTTAAAATGTTTATGCACAACAAAAAGTCGACATGTTATTAATTTATGAGGAATCTCAAAAGAACCTAGAATTGCAGTTCAGTTATATGCCTAGAGATACCCTGACCGTGTTGTTCCAAGCTTAAAAATATTTGCAAGATTGGAACGAAATTTACGTGCAAATAACGAAGCATTTTCTTCTCGAAAAGGAAAAACAATTGTTAAAAGGGTCAATTCTGACAATACTGTTGCCCATGTTTTGCAGTATTTTGAAGACAATCCAAGGAACTCGATTCGGCAACCCTGTCGTGAGTTGAATTTAAGATACAGTTCGGTACGAAAAATTTTGAACGAAAATGGTTATCACGATTATAAACTTCACAACTTAGAACACTTGTCAGAACAACATAAACAACGAAGAATTAATTATGTTCTCCAAGTGATGGAAAACCTAAAGATCAATGACAATCGGTTTTTTCAGCATGTATTGTGGACGGACGAAAGCCGTTTTGTTAGTAACGATAAGCCTAATAAAAAAAACAAACATTTTTGTACTACTGCAAATCCACATTTTGTCAATCCGATTGAAAATCGAGGATACTTCGGAATTAATGTTTGGTGTAGTATTATTAATGGGGATTTGATCGGTCCACATTACATAGTGAGCAATATTTGAAATTTCTTCAAGAACAGCTTGCTATGCTTCCCGAAGTTGCCAGCAAACATGTATTTCCAGCATGACGGAGCTCCACCCCATAAAGCATGAATTGTCCAACAATATTTAAACCAAAATTATGGAGAAAATTGGATAGATATAAATAGACCGATACAGTGGGCGCCTAAATCATCAGACTTTGACGCCACTAGACTTCTTCTTGTGGGGAACTTTGAAAAATAAAGTTTACAAAACACCATCTGTTAACTGGGAACATTTAAAAGAAAAAATTAGAAATGCTTGCGACAAACTATCTGGACAATGTTACGCAAGGCTTCAGTGACAGAAGTAAGGAGGAGATTGGGTAATTGTCAAGAAGTAGGAGGTGCTAACAGTGATAATTTGTCGGAGTGATTGCCTACATACTTTGTTTCTTTCCGTGTTTCTTAATGTTAAGTTAATAATTAATACTAATTAATAATAATAATTGATAATGTTTAATTATTGACAGATGCGATTTTGTTATTTTTTCCAAAGGCCACTTGTTTAAATTGTGACAACTGCGAATTTTACATCATAATTTTTTACAAATTTGCTTATATTTTTTAACGGAAAGAGTAAAAAAAAATTTTTATTAACAAAATTTGTTTAGAAAAATCATCTCTTTTTAAATATGCCAAAATATAGGTATGTTTCAGGGAAAAATTCGATGACGTCATTACCTCAGTTTAAAAACGAAAAAATATGCAAATTTGGCTTAAAATGGATCTTACTTAACCAAATTTAAGAACCTCTTTTCCGATATTTTCTATCGTTTTTCTTTTTCTTCTGGTAGAGCTGAGACATTGAGTTTCGCTCACCCTGTACACTTAAAAGTGGCAATGGGTAATAACTGGACATAGGTTTTCAAAATTTTCTAAATGAGGTACTAAAGATGAATGTAAAATTTTACGATAGCGCTAGGTTTTATTGCAATTGATATTATAATTTAAAGCATTTTCAATTTAGAATTGAAATAATTTTAAAACAAAACCGTAAGTACACTTCTCCGTTATTAATTATGTAAATAAAAATCACAGATTAATTTATAACCGAAGTTTACTATATCGCAATATAAACCAAAACAGAAATAAGTTAAAACTAATATTTTGTTAACATTTTCAAAAATACTTCGCTGATTATATAAACACTTTCCTATTTCCAATGTATAGAAACTTGAATTTACCACGTTTCAATATTCAAATATGCAAAATTATTATCAAAATAATTTAGAAATTAACATGTTTTATTTATCTCGCTATGTATCTAAAATTAGTAACAGCTGTAATTAAGTTTAATATTACTGTAATTTTATATAGAGTAGACAAGTTATCTTTTACTGTAGAACTCAATAGTATTTGCAGAATTTATGTCGTCCTTAGCAAAATGGTCAAGTTATCTAAGCTGAAGCTGTAGCAGACAAGAAGGGCTATAGATATAGTTCCGAATAATCTATTTCTCTGGAGAACAATGCTTTATTACACAATAACCCTCCTGTGTAATTTAGCCTTTGTACCTTCCAATATATTCATTACTAGCTATGTTATGCTACAACTAACATCTAATTTACTATTTCAGTTTTTTTAATTTATGAATGATGGTTATTGTTATCACAATTATTCTCTAACTTCATGTTTCACATATTCCAAATTATTGGTACATGTAGTAATTTCGAATTGTTACTTAAATAAAAGTACTTCTGATCACAGTTAATTACAATTAGACAATAAAAACACAATACTTCCTAAAGGTACTGCAAACTAAGCGAATTAGAGTTAAATTAAGTTAATTGTTTCTTCTTTGATCATCCCTGTTTACACAACGACTAGGGTTTGGTTGTTTTTAAAATCTTCCCGCCATATCAAGTTAGCTGTAATCGGGTATAGGTCAACTCAACTGCCGTGTATGATTTTAAAGATTTTAAAACGTTTTTCGCCCTATATACTTATCCTTGAATTTTAGAAATTGACATTAATGAATCGAGATCTCCTAATGTATCTTGTACACGGGTTATACAATTGTTCTCCCTCATAGAAGACTTTGAAATGTTGTCAGTAGCAAGCACGTTTCTTTGTTGTTTTATTAGTAAACAATCTGCTAAGTTTGACAAATGTATGCTCACAATTAATAGTTTAAAAATTATTTAGCGTTAAAATAGTAGCAGTAGTTTGGCAAATATTCATAAAAATGAAAAATGCAAGCTACTGTCAATGATTAAATGCTTATACAGAAAAAAAGTTTAGCGTCAAAACAAATCTCCAGGCATGATGCTGCTTCCTATCAGGTAAATAGAAATCGATGCCAGTTATTCGCGTGCGATAGAATGATGCTAACATGAAAAAAGTACAGGTCAACCTAAGAAAATTTTGATCATATAAACCATATAATAAGAAAAAACTCATCAATTGGCCACAAGAAGTATAACTAAGATGACGGGCTTTTTCTAATCATACAATTGGAACAACATTACAGGACTTATCAGGTGTGTGAATGGTGTAACATACTAAGCGACAGCAATTTTGGGTAGCCAAATTGCTGAAATTTTCTTATTTTCCAGTAAAACAAGTATTTGGTCATTTGACCACTTCAAATTTTGACCACTCAGTACATAGCACTATTCACGCACTTGCTAGGATTACACTTATCCACAAGGTCTCCAAAAAATTGATACCGATCAACAACTCATTTGAGTTGAGTTTAAGAAAAAATCCTAATATGTCCTTGGTCTCTTTGTGGCGGTGGTTAAAACGTGATTCGTCGATCTAATCCTGAGTCTAAACTGCAAAGCGTTGAATAGCGTCAGCCTGGATCTCCATCTCCATGGAAGTATGAGGTTGAAGTTTCTTCGAGCAAGATGGTAGTTACAATATTTCAACTCCATAGCAATTTTGATAATGGGGCAATATTAACATTAATTATAAAAATCAAGATTTCATCGAAGCAAAAAGAAGAAGGAAAGTATCCCCAGAAATTTTGTTTCGCTAGGACAGCAGACCGTGCATAAAATCCTGATTTTTAGGAACAATTTGTGAGATTAGATTAAAAAACGATGGAACATCTGCCGAACTCCTCAGATCTAGCCCCTAGTGAGATTTATGTATCCATAGCTAAAGGAAAATCTTCTGGGGACAAAATATGAAAAATATAATGCGGTTATGACTGCAGTTCAGGATTTTTCTATTCTTCTAGAGGGGTTTGGTTAAATTTAAATTTAGATGAACTTAGCGTTTTCAATTTATAACCAGTGTCACGGACAATAAATGTCTGCACAATCTTCGTATATTATTCCTGACATTATGCCAAACCTCGCCATTGTTTGTATAAAACAGAGTCACTTAGAATCCTAAAAATTATAAATTCCGCTTTTTCTCTACATGGTTTGTATAAAAAGTATGGGAAATAATTTTTTCATGATGTGACTATACGTTGCAGCGCGCTCACACCGCGCAGGCTCGATAGCGGCGGGTCCTACCTTGAACACACGACAAGCTCAAGGCACGTGTGAGTGTTCGTTCAGGCTAGATCGTGTTTTCAGTAGACCCCTGTCGAGTGACTCGGTGCAAGCGCAAATTGCAGCGAACGATTGAATAGCGGTACGCCATCAAATTTGTGCTGGACTGGGGAAATAGGGTAAGCAGACGTTGAGCATAATTCGCCAAGTGTTCAAGGATGAAAGTATATCACAAACTGCAGTGTTTAAGTGGGACAAGCTTTTCAAAGATGGCCGAGAGAGTGAGGAGGACGAAACCCGCTTTGGACGGCCATCGACGTCAAGAACCGACAACAACGTGCAACGTGTGCGTGAATTCATACCGTCGGTAAAGTGTGCGCATGATCGCAGATCATATTGGAATTGATAAGATGACCGTGCACACTATTACTACTGAAAATTTGACAATGCGAAAGATCTGCGCTAAATTCCTCCCCAAGGTCTTGACGGACGACCAAAAGCAGAATCGAGTGTCTGCTTGCGAAGACTTTCTGCAGCGCATTGGACAACGTAATCACGAAATACGAAAGTTGAATATTCGAATACGACCCGGAAACAAAGCGGCAAAGTTCCGAATGGCACACTGCGTCATCGCCTCATCCAAAGAAGGTTCGAATGAGCAAATCAAAGTGGAAGCCATGCTGATCGTTTTCTTTGACGCCAAGAGGGTGGTCCACTACGCATTTGTACCTGAGGAGCACACAGCGAATGGTGCTTTTTACCTAGAAGTGCTAAAAAGACTGAAGAAAAAGGTCAACCGGGTGACGCCAGCCATCACCAAAAATTGGAAATTGCATCACGATAATGCACCTGCTCCAAAGTAACCGACTACCTGACGAAAAACGGCATCGCGACGATTCCCCAGCCCCCTTACAGCCCCGACTTGGTACCGGCAGACTATTTGCTATTCCCAAAAGTGAAATCATCTCTCGGAGGACATCATCATGCAACCCTAATCGCCGTCAAAGAAGCTTGCATGCATACCATTAAGGACCTTCCGGAATCCGCCTACCAAGGAACCTTCGAGTCTTGGAAAAGTCGCTGTCAAAGGTGTTCTAATGTTCAAGGGATGTACTTTGAAGAATTTTGAGATATTGTAGGAATATCTCAAATAAATCTATTTTTCTAAAAGTTTCCCTGATACTTTTTATACAAACTTTGTATGACATCAACAAGTCTTATCTTGATTTTCAATTAAAAAAAATTGGATGTAACCATAGAGTTACAATTTTTCACCTAATTTCGCTAGAATGTGTAGGTGATATCTTGTATGGCCCATCAAAATTTGGATTTTTCACAGCCGTATTAAGCATTTCAATTTTAAGCCTTGATGGATATTTTTTAATACTTTTGAAACCTTACCTATATCCCTATAGTTTCCGGCCGCAACCACATATCACATTATTTAGTTTTGTGCAAATGTTTTTTCTAATTGAGCTATCTGTTGGTTACAAGATTTTCCGTGTTAGTTGAATTTTAAGTGAATTATATGTATGTATTGTAAGCTTTACAACAAAACATTGTGATAACGTCTATTTTTAGCGTCTTTGAATTTATATTCTAAGATTACAAGTTGCTCAATTTGTAACAATTCTACTGCCCTTCTACTTGACAGGTTATAGATTATAAATTGTGGTGCAAGTACTTTGTGTTTGATTAATTTTTTTATTCATTTTGAATTCGAGTACCTAAATCTTCATTTTGGTACCGAAAGCATTTTTCCCTTGATTAATTTATGGTCACGCTTTTTTAATTTTTAACATATTTTCGGATAATAATTTAATCTAGCTTACAAGATTTTTTAAAATGCTGACCTTAATTTTACTTCGAAATTCTTGCAATATTAATTGTGCCGATTTTAAAGGTTAACAATTTAAATATTTATAAATTTAATCGATTTGAAGATTTAATTATTTTATTTATCACTTTGCAATTATTTATTTATAATGCCTTGGATATGAGATACATAAAGCTATCCATAACATCCAGGCGGTATTAGCGGGAGTTATACATGTGAGGAAGTTATGAATTCATAACTCCCTCATATGTCATTATAACTCCCTCGAATAAGTAATAATAACGAAGTGACAAATAAAATCGTGTATGTACTACTAGCGTTATTAGGTAATAACGCTGATGGTTACCTATTTGGCAGTGTTGAGCAATTTATTAAATTACTATATTACGTACTTTAGTTCACGTAATTTTTAGGATTTAAATGAAGATAACTAAACTATTTTCAGATTTTATTATGTAAAATAAACCCGAGAGAGATACCCTTGTTATCCGCACAATAAATTTACTGTGCCGCTATTCTTACCTGGAAATAAATTTTTACGTTACAGTTTCAATATTTATGTTAAAATTTTGCGGGTCACGTCAAAATTTACTTGCGACAAATGTTTATATACCATTAAGTATAAATCACAGTGACTTCTATACACCTATTTAAAATTCAAGATTAAAACACAATAATATAAAAATTAGGTAATTAAATTCTTACGTCTACAAAATAGAATAAATTTCTACAGACATAGTTATGCAACATAATGTAATGGCCCATTAGGTTAGATACCCTAGTGCTTTGTCTGCCCAATGTAAACAGCAGTTAAATAACTCTGTGTGCTAAAGCATGTAAACTTCAGGTAGAAAATGTTTAGTTTTATATTTAAATTAATTTAATGTGCTATGGTTCCACAAGCCACGTTCTCGGTCGACGGAACCAACGTCAATAGCGAGCGCCGCCTAAGCTACTGCGGTGCGAGGGGGGTTCAAAACTACCGACAAAATCGCTGTTAACAGTTCCGTCTCCTACTCAATCAATCTGAGATTCACAGTACATAATTAGGTTGGGGGCGCCACTGTCGCAACCAGCGGTAAGGATTATGCCCATCAAAGCATCAACTAGTGCGGCAGAACTAGTCGCCCGCGTTGATTTATCCGTATACTACTAATAGGTACTCTACTGGTAACAACAGGCCCGCTCTACGACTACACTAATATAACGCAGGTTCTACTCTGACCTACTCCCAAGTCTATAAGCTTTACAGGCAATGGTCTTAAAGCTAAAGCTAATTGAAATAAAACAATAAAATGAGAGTCAGTTAGTTTTATAATCAATCGAATCAAGACAAAATAGGGGATCACAACTAATACGGGGTTATTCAACGCAGTATTCCCGTATAGTAAATCAAATACACGGGCGTGTATGGGGTCGTTACTATCATTATACTTTGCCTAAATTGACTGGTGTAAATACGGCACATAAATACCTTAATGTTTATAGCTAATACAAGATTTGCATACAGCTTTGGGAGAGTCCGTAAATGATGCAGGCTTCAACACCGCCTTGCATTAACGTAAGAGACAGTTATATCGTTTCCTACACTCTAGGAATACCTGTTAACAAAGCACGCAGGGGCATTACAGATGTTATTGGAGAATATGCTTCTTAAAATTCCCAAATTACTACCATGTCGAGTTTACAAGACGGTCTTAATTCCCAATCGTTGGTTGATTGCGGGCCATATTACACACACATGCCGTGCGAATCTATTATTCACCCTAAACTCGATTACCTAAAACAAGCTTTACTATTCTCCAACTTCCGAACATGAGCTTTGTTCGAGTCACCAACAACCGACGCGACGTATCGAATTACTTCACGTCGTGCAAATAAAACGCATACTTCCTGAAGGTTATTGTCAGACCCGGTCAATATAACCGAAAACGCCAAACAACTCGACTAGCGAAACGACAAATTCTATCTGTCAAACGTTTACTTGAATATATTTTATTTCATTTTCATTCCAAAAAAATTGTACCCACGTTTCCATGGAAAAAAGTCACGTTTTCGTTCAAAAGGAATTTGGCTGCTCTGATCCTTCATATGGAAGTCACAAATCCTGGCAAATGTTACGGTAAATGATTTTGTAAAATTTGTCTGTCCTTCGTTTTAAACAAAGTTTTAAAACTTTAAACCATTCACTTACATTGTAACTGTAATTTTGATATTATCTCTGTTTGGTTGATAACATATCTTCCTTCTAGTTATTTCCTTTTTATACAGTAAGGATTTTTGAATTATTTCCATGCCCACTTCTGAACTTGATAGGAATCTTCAAACTTTGACTCCCTCATTTGTTGCGCGTTTCACACAAACTCGTTTTAAAACTTTCTGTTTATAAAACTTGAATTTTATAACTTCTTTGACGTTGATCTTCCGTAAAACTTAATTTTTGCAGCGGGCTACAAATCAGAGGTAATATGTTTCAATTACTTGATTAACACTTTAGCGAGCAAAGTGTTTTGTGGAATTTACATAATTACGACAAAGGATCGTCTCTCGAAGCAGTCACAGTTGTTTAATGCATCACTGTGTTTGACGAAAGTAAGATGATTTGTCTCGTATTGATTGGTTTTTATAACTTTTTGTCGTTCCCTTTCCGCTTTTGAGTTGATCAATCAAAGGTCTAGAATTTCAAACTGTTGGTTGCGTATTCATGACGGAAAGCCGTTGGTGACCCGTTACATATCGGCTTCTATTTCGCAACCTTCCCTGAATTTTACAGCTTAGATAACGATTCAAAAATCAATAACTTTATCTGTAAACTCGTCTGGTTCACAATTTAAGGTTTTAACTTACTTATAATTATCAAATGAACTTCAAATTTAAACGTGCACTTGCTTTAATTAATTTATCAAAAATAACAGAAAAGGAAAATTACTTCATACAATTTCAAATATAAAATATGGGCAGCTACTAGGTGGCAACACAGTTGGAAGTTAACGGACTACACAACTAAGCATCCATCAGGTCCATGAGAGGCTGGACCGAGCATCTCTGAGGAAGTCTAGAATTTCGGTTATCCGTCGTTTCAGCATCTGACGTCAGTACATAGTGTCACTGTGGTAACCACTTCTCATAGGACCTAAAATTCTAAAACTTATAAATGGCTTGTTCACCCATGTACGCTGTAACAACCACACCTAACTATACCAGCTGACAGATTTCTCTCCATACAATCTTCAACGTCGTACAGAACACATAGTATCCTTCAAACATCAATTTTATTAATCAAAAGAAATGTATATTTAATTAATTAATCAGAAGTTTTCGAAATCTATCCTACTTAAAGAAACAGTATATTTATTTAAAATTGGGAAGACATGCAATTATGCGAATTTATAAAGAAACGTACAAAAACTTACGTGGACATCGCGCTTAGACATTTTCATCAAAAGGCATTAACGCAGTGGCATATCTTTGGAGATTCTCTAAGCACTGAAGTGACTTTAAGAAATCCTTATTTTTAACTATACCTGAAGATTAATAAGATCTTACAACGCAGTAGAAACTTTACAAAAAATCCACTAACCGAGTTTTAACCGTTGCAAGGTGGTTTTATTAAACAGTAAGTACGAGTACCTCATGCATTTACTTGTAAAATGATTTGATTTTAAATTAAAATAGGAAATGACGTCAATTTATAGAATACCAATAGTTATAAAACAACAATTAATCAGTTTGTCAAAATGCAAGGTTGACAAAATAAAAGGGTTCTAAAATTTTATTATTTTTTTCGTGAATGCATGACGGTAGGTAGAGGATAAGCGGTTTTAGTTGCTGAAAGTATTTCAAAACAACTTTGTCTATTTAGAATTAATTTAATAATTGATAAGTTGATAAATTAAAAAAATAATGTACTAAAGTTCTTAATATAATAATATCATAGGTGGCGCCATTAGCTAAATAAGAATTAATGTAGATATTCCTAGACCTTCTACGATATGCTAAGCTTTTGGAGATATTTCGCAACATTTATCTATTTAGTCTAATTACAGATTAAAATAATTTTAAAATAAATCTGAAATTTAATAAAAAGAACATACTCGAACAGCTCAATGGATAAAGCACTAGCACATCTAGGTGGAGGTTGCGAGTTCGATTTCCAATTTTCACACACATTTTTTTATATATTTAACCTGTGCCTGTGTCTGTGGCTGTGTGTGTACGTGTGCGTGTACGTATGCGTGTGCGTGTGCGAGTACGTGAGCGTGTGCGTGTGCGTGTGCGTGTGTGTGTCCGTGTGCGCGTGCGTGTGCGCGTGCATATGCGTGTGCGTGCGCGTGTGCGTGTGCGTCAGTGTGTGTGAGCGGATGCGCGTGCGTGTGCGTATGCGTATGCATGTGTGGGTGCGCGTGCGCATGCGAGTGCGCGTACATGCGCGTGTTCGTGTGCGTGTGCGCGTGCGCGTGCGCGCGCGTGTGCGTGTGCGTGTGCGTGTGCGTGTGCGTGTGCGTGTGCGTGTGCGTGTGCGTGTGCGTGTGCGTGTGCGTGTGCGTGTGCGTGTGCGTG
>JAHWXV010125424.1:0-15198 GCA_024586415.1 Phrixothrix hirtus | reverse complement strand
GATATGATATGATATGATATGATATGATATGATATGATATGATATGATATGATATGATATGATATGATATGATATGATATGATATGATATGATATAATATAATATAATATAATATTTTGTAATATAATATAATTATGAAGGAACGTAAGTATCAAAATAATGGTAGACAAGCTAAAAAGGATGTACACATAACGCTTTCTTACACCAGGAACTGGTGATTCTTGTAGTTAGTACACATATGTCACATCGTTGTTTATTCGTCTGTGAAAAACATAAATATTCAGAATTTATAAGATACGGAGGTCTCTGTTGTAAATATCTATTCTTGTACCACAAATGTTGACTTAGGTTGACAAAACGTGGCGATGATAATTGATTGTCTGTTAGAGATTGCAAATTTAAAGTATTGTTACTCTTATGTAAATTAATATCGGCACCTAATAGTGACACTGTATCAAAAACATTCCGTATAGGATTTTTCAGAATTCTAAACCGACACACACCATAAGGTAGTATTTCGTGGGTAGCACCTGAAGGTATTGTATTTGGATTGATATACTTATTTGTGGGAATAGCATCGGCAGGGAAATATCCACTCCAGGAGTCTAATGACAATACTGAGTTGTGCCTAATATTAATAATATTAAATATTAAATAAACCTGTTGTAATATTGCTTTAATATGTTGAGAAGTTAACTCTCCCGATTCTGACGGCATTACATAAATATTGGTATATAGCGGCAAACTGTTTTGCACCATTGAAGCAAATTCTTCAATACTTTCCTTCAACTAAGTAAATAAAGGGGATATTAACCCACCAATTGCAGACACGGTTAGATGAATTGTGTAACTATGTGTAGTAGCAGGAAAAATTGCATAACTGTCTACATATTTCGTACCCCACTAATCATGGGTGCTCTTCCGGAATGTATTTCCGAATTTAATCCATTTTCATCCTAATTTGAAACATTAGGCGTACCATGGATAATGAGCAATTCTTTTATGCTATCAGTACATTGCTTTCCAAATTCTGTTATAGCGTATGTTTTCTGTAATCTTCTTCTTGTAATAAATTTTGTTATTTTTCGTTATATTACGTCGTGAACATATTTAAATTTTGTAGCCCATATAGAGCTTACTCCAGATTTTTCTAGTGGAATATTTTCTTTTGTACTTTAATGTAGGTGTATCTGCCTTTCAAGAGCATCTGTAAATTGGTCTAACGTGTATGTGACAATTTTTTGTACCTTATCCCTGTAACTATCTCTTTGCTTTATCTGGCGAGACCAGTGCCATAATTTCCTTTATATAACCAATTCCCTGTATATCTTTAACAGATAGCAACTTCAAATTTCCATTTGCAACACTTCTACAAAATCTGACTACACTTCTATTACACCCAAGATCAAAACCTTCAAGTGGTCGCTGCACATGTTCGATGTCCATCTTTTTTTTATGTACCTATTCTAGTTTGCATGTTTATCATCACCGTGTTCTACAACTTGTTTTGCATAGATTTTATCGGGATCGTCAAATTTCAGTACTTCACATTCTTTCATATCATTACTTTATTTACCTTTGCTAAATCCCATAGAAAAAATATGGAATATATTAGAGAGAAGAATTTTTGAAGTCGCTGCGATTTTTACACGAGACAAACGTTATTTCAACCACTAAGTAGAACTTGGAGAACATATCTTAAGAATACGTTTACTAATTTATGGAATAGTTTGTGCAGAAGGTGTAGAGTTTTAATAAATAGCAGAGGAGAAAATACTGAATACTAATTTTTCAAAAAGTTGTATTATTGCTCTTTATCATGTCATTAAATTTGGTTGTAAGAGAGCTACTTATGTTTAGCCTCAATTATATAGACTAGTTTCTGTACTTTTCCATTCCTAAATTATTGCATTCTACTTAGTTATCTTCTATTTTCTTTAAATTGAATTTTCATAGAATATTTTTTTCTACATCGGATTTAATTATTTCCGATTTCGTATTTTCTATTTTAATAATATATAATTTAGTTCATTAATGTTAAACACATATGATTTACAAAATTCATTATTCACCCTAAAATAAGATTAACTAAACACCTATGGCCTTTTGAATCTAATTTCGTATTAATTTGTTGACATGCGCGTATCAAACAGCGGTAGTTTAGAAGATATCAACTTTTTTGTGCTAACCATACGTTTAAATGGCCGGCGTATTGTAATTTGATACTTTGTGTGTAATTACTACATTTAATTGCTGATTTCTGTTCAATTACTGCAACTAAGTTTTGCAGGTAAGCTTAATGTGTAATATATTCTCTAATAATTTCAAATTTCTCAGTTTACATAAATTTAATTCACCCCTAATATCAATCATCGTTTGAATTGGTTAAAATTACTTCATACTAGTGTTGTGTTATCTGTAATAGAAGTGTTGTCTTTTCCGCATTCCAATTGTTTGTGTAAGCAAAACTGTATTGTTGGTGGCCTATCTTAAGAGATCATTAATGATGCTCCGTATTATCTGGAATTCTTACAAGAAACCACTCTTGTCTTTGGTCTTAATTCATTTCTGAAATAGTAATTTACCCAGTACCTTTGGTATGACTTAAAATTATTAATTAGATTTTTTGTAGCACATTTTCAGTTATAAACCATCACATAGTACTACGAAATGTATGTAACTTAGAAGCTAACGCGAGTATCTTAATAAATATGCCATTGCTGCATTTATTTGTTTTATTGAATTTTTACACTAATTGACTCGTTTAAATTTATGCAACTATGATATATTTATTTATTGATTTCCTAGTATGTAATGCATTTATTTATTTTTTTACCTAATGTGCTTTCATTATCATTCGTTTATGTATTTATCGCAAATAACGTTAATTGTTGTTTTAACTAATTTCTGGATATCATAAGAACAATCCACGGGCGCCTAAAACGTACCTTCCTTTAAGAGTACGCAGTAGTAAAACAAAGATAAAGCCCACTTCTCTTCAACGTTTCTCTGAACTAGCTGAAGCATGCCGGTGCTTTTAGGACCAGTACGTTACACTGTTGAAGGCATTTATTTCATTTTATGTATACAAGGTGAGTATATTTTTCGAATATTGCATAGTTTTTTTATGGATTGATATACTGGAACTTCCATAAACAGGTCAATTTTATATTATTAATATACACATTATCAGCTAGCACGCATTTGTTTCTAAGCGATGCCGTCACTATACATTTTCTAAAATAAGATTTTTGTCCCTATTTCTCTAAATATTATTATTGTATAGATAATATATACACGTTTTCATTTCTTACATGTAAAATTGTTTGAGTAACGTTTAAAAACTCTTTAAATTCTTGAAATGCCGAAAAGTGTTCACATTGTCGTTTGTTATTGCTTTTAATTATTTTATTTCTAAGTTAAAGCATCAAATATTGAATGCTACACGGTCAGTTAGTATTAAAATTGTCAATTGCACTTTGAGTAAGCAATCTTCAGTCAGTGAACACAGAAACATTTTTTCAGCTACCAGACAATTCAAATACTGTCGTAATTTCTACATTATCTAATTTTCCAGGGCAATCTTTATTGATTCAATCAGGGCTTTTGATTGCATTTCGCATACCATTATTTTGAGGAAATATGTGCTTATGGCTTTTCACCTAACAGTGTTAGACTAATTTCATTATATGTCTAATCGACAATAATCTAGAGAGTTCAAAAGTGTGAAACCTGATATTCTCCCAATTTTACAAAGTGTACTAAGCATCCATACTAGGACCATTGTTATTTTTCTTCTAGGTTAACTATTTTGCTGACTACATCAGTAATGCTGAAGTTGTTTACTTTTAGACGTTACTAGGTTAATATTTAAGGAAAATTCACTTAGTACTATTGCTATTGGCATAAATAAGGAACCTATGGCACAGGAAAAACAATGGGTTGCAAATAATAGGTTTAGTCTCACTGATAACAAGACTGGGTGCATAGTTAGCACTTTAAACGACTATGAACTATTAAATGATACAAAATATATAAAATATTTAGGTATATCTATAGACACAAAACTATTTTGGGATGAATACAGTGTATATGCTGTAAATAAATTGAACAAGGCAATCTATATATTTATAAATTTAGAAAATAATGTCTGCAAAAGGATTAAGAAGTACGTATCTTCCCCTATTTTATTGTCATATTGTGTATGAGTTTATATCTTGGGAATAGTCTTCTGGACTTTAGCGTTTGTTTAAGGTTCAAAGGAGAGCTATAAGAATAATGGCTGGCCTAAGATTTCAAGCTGATTGCAAAGAAAAGTTTAAAAAATTTTAAATTTTAACTTTATTAATACATATTGGAATGCCTCCAATATATCAGAAAACGCATAAATACGTATAACACGCACTACTTTATGCATAACTAGAAAACAAGAGGACATGGTATGTGTCCTCTAACATTGATACTAAGTAAAAGCCAAATAGGGACTAAGTACTGTCATAGTAAATTTTATAACAAGTTTTCAAATAAAATTAGAAATCTTCTCATAACAACTCTAAGACTGCAGTAAAGGAAATATTATTAAGACATGTATTTTATAAATTTAACTAATATTTAAATTTTAATTTTGAAAATGATTCTGTTTGAGAGAAACAAATAGTATGATATTTTATTAAGCTTGGGATTGCAATTTTGAGCCTTAACTGTATTTATGAATCTTTGTAGACATGTGTAAAACGTTTGCTAAGCCATCAATAAATTATTCTATTCCATTCCGTTCCGTTCTGTTCCGTTCTATTCTATTCTAAAGAATGCGTTCGTGCTTTATCGCGGTGAAATAAATTTTCTTGCTTTGCCAAACGTGGCCGACTGTCTCTGATTTTTTGTTCAACTGGTAGAACAATGATAAATAATACTACCATTTCGCAGGTAGTCAATGAAGATTATTTCGCAAGTATCCCACAAAACAGTCGGCGCGGTTTTAACAGCCGATGGCAGCTTTTCCTTTCTTCTATTTAATTGACTCAGCTTCTACTTATCGTTTGTATTGATTTCTAGCTCCTGGAGTATAGTTATGGATCGAAGTATGATTAATAGCAATAAATCGACGCAAGCGTTCAAATGTAATACGCTTAAATGGTTTCAAACAATACTCCAAAGTCGTTGAACGATTACATTTTCAGCCAACTATAAACAAACACGGTATCCGTCTTGTAGGAAGCAGCTTAATATTCAAATCATCATGTAAAATTGAAACCACTGTACGGATTAAGAAGTTTAAAGTGTTCTCAATGTTACATACTTTCACACGATGATCTACGAACACAATATCATGCACTTTTGTTATCATTTCTGGTGCACGGATATTTACTGACCTGTAAGATTGCTCAACATCGTGAACGGTCGTACGACCACAATGAAAATTATTAAACGACTCGTGAAACATTTTAATTGATGGATCAGGGTGCGGATAGTATTTGTCACGATCATGTCTTGTTTCTGTAATTGTTTTTCGACACAGACGATAATGTTTAATGAGAACACAAAAACCACTTTTTCAGTTCTAGTGAAGCCAGTACATGCTGTTTACTTCAAATAGTCGTCAAACGCAAATTAATCTGTAGATATTCTTGAAAATTAGTATTATGGCATCCGGAGATTTTATTTTAACAAAATAATATTGATTTTATTGTGGCGGCGCAATCTCTTGCATTTTGATCTGATCCATTGAATTAGTCTCCTAGAGTGCTGAAAAAATTATTTACATAACATAAAATATTAACCTTGCCGATAATTTATACTTCATAATATTAGATCGCTTACAGAAGTCTGATTTGTAACGTTTTGTAGATATTACAGCGGCAGTTCATAATCATAGTACATCTTAAAACGAAGAGCTAATTATATAATAGCATTCACTAAAAAAATATCAGTGAGATTAGGTAAGCAACATTAAATATACCTGTAACTTAGAGTGATATTAAATTATTATTTGAAGTCAAGTTGTAAACAGAATATTGCAAAATAAAGTCAACTGTAAGATTTTGTTTTTTAAAAACTGAATTAAAAAAACTAGGCACGTAATTGGCGCAGTCGGTATGATTTCCAAGATTACACGTATTGAACGTCTAATTTTCGTTATAAGGATTAATTAGGAATTGAAATTCACGATAGCAAAAAGGTAAGTTTCGAATGTATATCAGGTCGCGAGCATCGAACTTAAATCCAATGTAGTTGTCGGAAAAGTGCAATGAGTAAAAATAAAACACAAAATTCTACAAACCACCTGGTGCAGGAAAACGTCTCCGAAATCAGCATAAAAAAGCGAAAAACCCTGTGTGAAGAACAAGCATTATTCGACCCTGTAAGTACTAGGTTTAAGGAAAAAAATACAAAACAAAAGGGAATGAAAACAGAAATTTTAATTTAAGTGCTTAATTTCGATTTTGCAATCAGATTAATGTAAAACGTAAAATAATAATGTAGTTTAATTTAAGCACCTATATTACTGACGTCTTAAAACAAAACCATTTTATGCAAAAATCGGAATGAAGCAATTTAGTAAGTTTATCCAAAACATAAATTCTAATATTAGTAATTTAGAAATTGCGCACGCAGAAGATAATAATACAGTTAGTAATCAATTATTCATATTACATTTAGACTCTATATCATCATTCAAAAGTAACCCCCACACTGTCGATACTTATGTAGGCAATTGCGAAAACTTAATACAAACATTCGCTAGGAAGACCGATATAGTAGTTAACAATTTCCTTTTAAGAGCTATTTTAGGTAAACTCACGAGTCGAGCTCTCAGTTTAAGAGGATCTCGAAATGAACTTAAAACCTAAGAAAGTATTAAAGCTGCTTTAAATCTTAGTTTCGGTGATGAACGATATAGATTATTTAATTTGAGATTTAATCGCATCAAAATCATTCAAAAGCTCAAGTCTGTACAACTCTGGAATGAGATGTCAAAACGTTAGAAGTTTTATTACATCAAGATTTAACACTTTAAATATTCCTAGTATCTGTAAAGTTATTTAGCTTGAAAATTGCAATGAATTGACATTAAAAACATTCATAAGAGAACTGACAGGTCTAATTCAAGCTAATGTTGGGCTTTGTAACCTGGACAGTTTAGGAGAAGCTATGGATTTAGTAATTGAAGAAGAAAATTTCTTATACTCAACACAAAGAATAAATACGCTAAACAAACAAAACCGATAAACAGAATTCAAAACATGCTCTAAAATTTCAGAAATTTTGTAAATTTCAACAAACCCCAGAAATTTCAATAAATCAAACACCACCCAGAAATAATTCATTTTCTAACTCCACTAATCAATCAAACCGTAATTCCTTTGATTAACAGGTGGCTCATAATCAACTGAACCAAAATCAATATTTTAGACTCAAATCAGGTTAAGCAGAGCATTTTAACAAATCTAACTATACAAGACAAAATAACTTCGGAACAATTTCACAATTTACATCAAAATTAGTCCAATTTTGTACATATCAATTATTATTCTGCATTATCGGAAGTCGAACAATCTAAATATAATTACAACGTAGGGGTAATCAGCGAGAATCATTTTCCAGACGCAAATAATGATAATCACCTCTACAATGAACTTTCAAGTTTGAGGTTGAACCCGACTTCGAATAGTGATTACCAAGAAACAAGTTATTCTAGTCTACAAGAAACAGATGCAACGCTGAATTTTCTGTACATGGCTTTAAACTGAATCCGACTTAATTTAACTTAATACCATTAAATCTGGTCTTGCGCTAGATTTTCATACCTCAAATTAATTCAAAATTTTTAATTGGTACTGGTAGCACTTAAAGTTTAATTAACCCGACAATAGCATGCAGATTTTATCCTAATAACATTTACAAAGAAAATTTTAATATTCAAACTGCCCATAATACTCTACTTTACAATAAAATTGTTAAAATTCCTGTTTTCGAAGTATTTAGTGTAAATCAATTCCATAAATTTTATTTATTCAGATTCAACTAAAAATACGATGGATTAATCAGAGTAGATTTATTGAGATGTATTTTATTGCGAAGAAGTACTCTTAAGTTTCACAAATGAAATCAAACGCAAAATTAATCTAACAGATCACTCATCGATTTACACCAAATCGTACCGAAGTAAAGAAACAAATATCTAAATTGTTGCAATAAGGAATAACACAATACATGATGTCACCTTGGCATAGTCCAATATGGGTCGTACTTAAAAAGGCAAATGCTTTAGGTCAAAAGAAATGGAAATTAATTTTTGACTACCGGACCCTGAACGAACTAACGAGCGACGATAAATATCTGTTGCATGACATGGCAGACATTTTGGACAAATTAGGAAAAGCTAATTATTTTACCACCTTAGATTTAGCGAGTGGATTCCATCAAATACAAGTACACTCTAGCAACATTCCAAAAACGGCATTTTCCACAGAAGGAGATCATTAAGAATTCAAAAGAATAAGATCTGGTTTAAAAAACGCACCATCTACTTTCGAACGAGTAATGGACAATGTATGTGCTTACTCTATTTGGACGATGTCGTAATATTGAGCACATCCATTCAGGAACACATTGAGCGACTTAAATGAATTTTTGACAGACTCAGAAAGAGTAACTTCAAAATTTAAATCCATAAATCTGAATTTTTACAAAAAATAGCCTAATACTTAGAACACATTATTACATTAAATGGAGTCAAATCTAATTCACAAAAAATTTCAATTATCAAAAATTATCCAATATCCTGTAATCAAAAAGAAATAGAAGGTTTACTTGGTTTATTCGAATATTATAGACGATTTACACAAGAATTTTCAAACATTACTAATCCAATGACTAAATGTGTAAAAAAGGACGCGAAAGTGTACCTAACAAAGATTTTATAGAATACTTCGAAACATGTAAAAAAATACTCACAAACGATCTTGGACTTCAATGTCCAGTTTGTAAACGACCATTTATTGTCACAACAGATGCAAGTAATTTCTGAATTGGCGCAGTACTCTCTCAAGTAAATGTTCCTAACGATAAACCCGTAGCATACACCTCTAGAATTTTAAACGATTTAGAAACCAAATACTCCACAACTGATAAGAAACTCTCCGTCATAATCTAAGCATGCAAGCACTTCAGACCATATTTATATAGAAGAAAATTCACTAACATTCTACGAAAAAATCAACAACAAAGGATGGTACAAAAATGTGTGACGAAACTATTAACAGTAAAGTAAACTTAATTACGGTATAATAAATAACGAAAGTCTAATACTATTATTTTTAAAAGAATACACCGATCAAAAAATAGTTTACTGTATGTATTTTCAAAATGAAAAACTATACAAAATTTTAATACAGCTAATCTAGAGTATCTTACCGAAAAATCCCTAAATTAATTCGATTTTTAAATGGAGTTAACACCGTAACCGATCTAGAAGAACAAATCATATTAATCAAAAATCGTCATGACGGTAAGACGGAGCATCGCGGTATAAATGAAAAATTTGAACGCCTCACTAGAAATTATTATTTGAGAAATATGAAAGTAACAATCTCAAAATTCGTTAATTCATGTGAAATATACCAAAGTTCTAAATATGCACAATAAAACCCATACGTACCACATATGCTAACTGGAACATCCACTAAACCATTTCAAATCATACACATCGATGTTTTTACCTTTGATAGTTGGGATTATTTTACTCTAGTTGGCAGTTTTACCGGCAAAACGGCTTTTCACGTTAGTAACGCTCTTATTAAGTATTTTAATGAGTTCTGAATTCCCTAAACTCTAATCACAAATCAGGGAACAGAATTTGATAACGAAATCGTAAAGTAAATTCTCAAATTACACAAAATCAGCGTGTATTTCGCAACTTCCGTCCACCACGAATCCAAGTAGTTAAAAGATTCCATTCGACACTTGTTGAATACTTAAGAATACTACAAGGAACACACCTTAACGAAATTACTAATCTAATGGACTATCTACAGTTCAATTAATTAAACCCTTTTTGAACTTAGCCTTGGACATATAAATTCTAGGGGTCCAAACGAAATCTTTACTTCCAACTGATTAAGCCGAAAACCACCAAAATAAATTGAAGCACATCTGCTAACTTGTTATCGACACACTTTAAAATAATTCGCTAGGTGAGAAATGACGACTTCATTGTAGGATCAATACAAGAAAAATCCCAAAAGTCTAGACAAAAGGACCAAAAACTTTCTAGGGCCTTATGAAATAATACGAGTCTTAGGTAAAAACCGAGTAGAAATTTCACTTAAACAAAATAAAAATAAAAAGTAACTATTACATATTAGAGTATTAAGAAGACCTGTTGTTACAGATTCACCTTCTACCACATCATCGTTAGATTAGAATCACCCAACTTCCATAACCTTAATAGTAACCCTGATTTAATACCCTTAGAATTAGGTAACGCACAAAATAAAATCGATTCTTAGACATTCATACAAATCTATCACAACAAAAATAATTAATGATAACCCGAATTTGTACGCATTATTTAGAAACCGCACTAGAGGAATCAAATGACAAGTAATCCCATAAGTACTAATACCTACCGAATTACTAATGCGTTATTAAATTAGCTGAAATTGAATTTTTAGAAAATATAACATACTTGGTTTATATTCAAAACAATTAGCATGAATTTTCGACTTTTTATAAATTCGCGTATCTGCTAATTTAGAAGGCCGTGTGAGAGCTTCTTAAAACGATTTTAAGTACCTTTATTTAATTGCATTTCATGTTTGATTTGTTAATAATAATAACTGCTGGCGGTAATATATTAATTACGCAAAATTTAGTAAACCAAATTAAAAACAGTTGTTCGAAATAGTTGCCATTCTCCCTTATGTATAATTTGCACCTTCTAGTCACAGTTCACAATTTCCTTTTATATGGTTATTTCAAAAATAAAGACGATAGAAGAATTGCGTATTTCTACCGAGGCGGCTTTCAGGGAATTGCATGAAAGATCCGCCATTATTTTAAACGCTTTACATGGGATAACTAAAAGGTGCGTATTGTGCATAAGGGAAAATGGCAATTAGTTTAATCAATTTTGTTAATTTGTTTCAGAAATTTTTTGATAATTATAAACTACCGCATCTATTCTTTAACGCTAAAAAATCAAACATAAAGTGTAATTAATTAAGCTGCTCAGAGTCGTTTTAAAAACTTTCGCTAGGTCTCCTGGATAAACAAAGACGTTAATTTATAAAAAGTTGAAGATTCAGGCTAAATATTTTGAATATATACCAGGTATGTTATAGTTTTGAAAAGTTCAATTTAAGTTAATTTAAAATATCTAGCGCGTGCCGTTCAAAAAACACAAGTTTTATTTATTTCTAGAAATTGTTACATAACAGAAAATGTCTGATTGCTCACTAGATTTTATATAAAAAACTATATAAGAATGAGTATTAATCTTTCTAATATTCTACAGAATAAAGTAGATACGGAAGGTGTTCAAAAATTGTATTTTTTTATTTTCACCGTGTATCTCGGAAACAAAAAGGAATGCCGAAATTTGGTTTCCAACATTGTAAATTTCTCAAAAAGGTAACGCAAATTCAAGAAAATTGTAACTTTCTATTGCACCAATAACGGAGATACTCATAGCTCGAAAAGTGGATGCCCTGTACATACATTATATTATAATATAGGCATAGATAGTAAAGATATAGGTTTGCTTATTGATCCACTTACAAACAGTGTGCCCCTGGAACGACCTCGGATAGATGTAAGCATTCTTTCTAAAAATTCCTGTTTGCCTAAAAATTAACGTCTACCAAGTATAACGCTTATTTTAACACTGTTACATGTAGAGTTTCAAAAAACACAAACGAGGCCAAAAGTAAAGTGCTCTTATTTTATAAACTAGAGAAAATGTTATTATACAGAGCTGTTTAGGCTATTCTAATAAATTCAGATTTATAGTGTCAGATGTAATTAATTAAATTTAAAATTAAGTCCGAAACATAACTGTTGTTGCAGTATTGTACTCTTAATATTTATTTTGTATTAATTAGCGTATTAATGGCAAACAGAAGTTATTGTTCTTGTAAATGTGTCACTGCCAGAATGCTCATTCTTGAAAAAAAGATATTTAAGTTCGATGTTATAAATCAGCTGAAGATATTTCTTATGCAGGTGTAATTCACAAATTTTCTACAAAATGGCCAGATGCTTCTGTAACCGACAAAACTGTAGTACAAGTCGTCACAAAATTTGCTCAGCCTGGAACTGTTATGGAGATTGAAAGAGAACGTACCAGGTATGACTAAGAAGAACATGTTATTGCTGCAGTAGCAATGAATTCAATGCGACGTTTCTTGAAAATGTCCTTAAAGAAGAGGAGAAAATGCAAAAGACCAAAATTATTTTCAAGTGCTCTACAAAGTATACTTTTGTCTAAATAAATCGAGTTATATTAAGGGGAGTACTTGTCTATTTTAATTTTTTTCTTAGGGATAATTTTCACCCTTGAAAAAAGTTAAAAACAGTTAAGCTTTTATTTGTGATGAAGACGATTATTTTAGCATTCGTTTTATTCAAATTGGTCTACTGTTTCTATGTGAACTGCCAAAATGGTCACATACAGCTTCAGTTTTAAGAGTGATCCCATAAAATCATTTTAGAGCAGAAAAGAATATGCGCCTCTTATATTTTAATTGTTTACGACATATCGAAATTTCATTAAAACCGCAGTCGGACACCTGGGATACTTTCCTTGTAAGTTAGTATTAAATTTTCTAGATCCTTATTCTCGATCTATTTCGTCTTGGTATAAATTAATTCTACTGCCACGTCGTGTGCTCTTACTAAGAAATATTTAGTTACCAATGGGAGTATTGACCTTACTTGGTGGAGCTACTCGAACTGTAATGTGTTCTAAGTGAGCGTAGCGATGATCGTGCTTCTACAGTTAGCTAAGAATGAATAACTTTTTTCTGGTTCTAGCAGTACATGGTTATATAGCTGGTCGCATCGATTCCCCTACCGTGCATCGGAGTACGTAAAAGTTTCCTATTCGTTCTGAAACCAATGCGCACGCCGTCCTTTATACTAATAATTTGTACAATGCATTTTTACATGCAATTAATGGCTGTTGTGGAATCATTAATTATCTGTATCTTAATTAATTCTATTCTTAATTTGCTAAGTTTAAAATATGAATTATTAACTGTCTTAGTTTCTATATCATTAATCTTTCTTATTTTAACATACACTAGACTAACGTTCATTTTAATTGTTCGCACACATCACGTTTTGTTTCGACTAATTATTTCGCGAACTACATTTCACCAATATTTCTAATTGTCAAGTCCTTTTTGTGCAGTCATTAAATCGGGCACTGAAATAATTACATTCGTAGATGTCTGATGTAATTGCTAAGGCACTGGCGGTACTTCGCTCACTACAAACTGACTTGTGTAAATATTATGTAAGCTAGCACAAATAAATTATTCTTATTCTCATATTTAAATAGAAAAACACTTAATATAAGTTGATTAAGGAACGGTTATCGATTTTTGGAACCGTAGGGAATGTAGTAGATAATGCGGCAACAATTGGATTCATGCAGTCTGCGCATACAAACTAGGCATTGCAACTGAATTCATCATAGAAATGGAATTTTTTTCAATACGGCAAATAAAACCAAGGTCAATATATCACTCTAAATCAGGGATATGTAAAAAGCAATCTAGCGTATAAACTTATTAAATCATAGACTAATTAAACTGTAATTGGTAGGGCTCAAGTATAAAAAATTTGGGACAACGACCAATACGAATGTTTATATAAAAGAAACCTTAAACTTATTATCAAATTTGAAATACAATAACAGAAAGGACAGTGTCGTTTTTGAAAATGCCAGTTTAAAATATAGTAAATAAATAAAATAGAGAACTATGTAGCTGCAATATCTTTGAGGCTTCTTTAATAACCAATAAACCAATTAGCTGATCGATTTCTAGTTACAAATACTTTTTTAAACTAAGCAAAAGAAACATTATAGATACATCTTTAATAACAAGCATATATTAGAATTTACCCTTAAGTTACACTAAATGCAGTATACATTTTTTTGCCCATTGAAAACTTATGTGAAGGTTGTATGTTTAGGGCCAGAGTTATTATTCTACTTAATGTGTCATTTATTTCACTTTTCTACTGAAGTGAAGTAGTAAAGAAGTAGGTGTAACTCAAAAATAATTTTGTGATACAGTCGCATGCAATCGATTGCAATGCTTATCCATTAAAAGAAATCGATGCAATGATTATATTGTAATTAAGATTTCTACACCATAATATTCATAGATTAATATTAGATTATAAAATGTAAATTGGATATACGTCATTCAGAAACATTTGAAATTGAGGCATCCAATCAAAGACAAAGTTAAACAATGCGCTGAATTAAACTTTAGCATGCATTGAAATTCGAATTAGCGTCGGTAGCACTTCGTTATAATTTTTCGTTAATGTTAATTTAACGTAAAGTTAGATGCAAATCACATCATTCAACCGTTGGTGAATGCGCATCGATAATTAATCCAATATTTAGAAACTGACTAATTTTCCGTATTTCAGATATTCTGACGGACGCTATTATATAATTGATCATACGCGTACATTTATAAACTATGTTTTTATCAAGCCAGTTGACACTTAAAGAAAAAAATTGGTTTATCTACAAGTTACAAAGGAAAAACATATTTCGATATAATTAATGGGAACGTTTTATATGTATATAGATATAAAGTAATCTAAGTAACTTCAATGCTACCGTACAAAGAATTAAATACTGCTAGCAGCTAACAAACTGGCTGTTTTTAAAAATATTTAATTTAATTTGTTTAAATAAATAAAATTTAATATTCAATTTTCGTTGTAACAATGCACGTTCATATAATTTGATTTATGAAAATATCGCAATATAATATTAAACTATTTACAGAATCGAATTCAATATTAGAATAGAATATTATATAAAATTGCGAACTTTAAATCTTAATATTTTATAACTGACTGTAGATCTAGATGTGACTTCCCCTTAGGTGCATACGGTATTTCAATTCATAAATTTGAGCTTCCATACACCAATTTAAACCATAGAGG